>VUQK01018494.1:11723-26226 GCA_015106715.1 Bujurquina vittata | reverse complement strand
GCACGCTGACTGACAGCATGGCTGCTTCCACTGTGCTGCATGATGAGAGGCCGTGTGTGTGTCCCCCTCTCTGCATGCCTGAGATACAAATGCTTCATGCTTACTAACACACTTTACAGTCTCACACATACATGGACACACACTTATGCACACACCCTGACTGTCCAAAGTTCAGTTTACCCACTAAATTTTTATATTTCTGGAGGGTGATTCTCGTTTCTTACTCCATATGCATGCTGCCACATAATGGCTCCTGTGCTGTGCAGTGACTGTGCTTGCATGAAAATCATATTGATATTTGTCAATGCATGCTGCACGGTGTGGCTGCAAAACACTCAGTGCACACATACAGACACATGAACACTAATTTACACTCATCAAGGCAAAAGAACACAGTTGCTGTGTTAATCTATGTTGTATGAGATTTTACTATTGCTTGTGTGAGATTTGATGTGGTGCATTGTGTGTATAGCTGTCTTGATGTGCTCTAGCAGTAAATGCAGTGAGTAATTGAACGGTAATGTGACAGATTTAAAGTAATTGAACATTTAGATAACTAGTTTGTAGTTTTAACAAAAATAGATAGCAGCTGTAGCATTAGGTGAAAAAGTATGTTAGACAAAGATACTGTAAGTAAATACAAAATGCAGTTTTTAAATGATGATTTCATTTATTAAGGGGAAGAAAACTAACCAAACCTACCTGGCCCTGTGTGAAAAAGTAATTGCCCCTTAAGCCTAATAACTGGTTGTGCCTCCCTTGGCAGCAAGAACTGCAATCATGGGTTTGACAATGAGTCTTTCACATCACTGTGGAGGAATTTCGGACTCATGCCATGATCTAAAGAAACTCAAGAACAGCTGAGAAACAAATTCACTGGAAAGTGTTACAAAGCCATTTCTAAGGCTTTGGAACACCATTGAATCACAGTGAGAACAGTGGTGAACCTTCCCAGGAGTCACCAGCCTACTGAAATTACTCAACAACTTAACCACGAGGTCAAAAAAGAACCCAGCACAGCATCTAAAGAACTGCAGGCCTCAGTTGCCTCAGTTAAGGTCAGAGTTTATGATTCAATAATAAGAAAGAAACTGGGCAAAAATGGCATGCATGGGAGAGTTTCAAGGAGAAAACCACTGCTGACCAAAAAGATTACAAAGTCTCGGCTAACATTTGCCAAAAAAAACCATCTTGATGATCCCCAAGACTTCTGGGAAAATAAAAAAGTTGGAACTTTTTTGGAAGTTTTGAGACCAGTTACATCTGCTTGTGGTTAATGCAACCAGTTATTAGGTTTAGGGGGCAATTACTTTGTCACACAGAACCAGGTAGGTTTGGATAGCTTTTTTCCCTCAATGAATGAAATCATCATTTAAAAATTACATTTAGCATTTATTCTGGTTATCTTTGCCTAATATTATAGTGTGACAAATATGCAAAAAAGAGGGGCTTTGTCACAGCCCTGTATATCTCGCGAAGTGGTAACTGAAGATCTCTGTTATGTCAGCGTTCTGCAATAGAAATGCGTTGGAAATTATTAGACTTCAAACTGAGCTTACGAAAGACAGTATTAATCATGCAATAATAAATGTACAGCTTTTTGCTCCAAGCTAACTATGGACTTCTAGCATGTTTGAAAAATGTGTGTGTTGGGCAATACCGCTATATGTGGCTGAGTGTAGGTGTGTTCACGATGAAGCTATAAAGGTTGACATTAAAAGATGAATCTTTGCAAGAATATAGATGTTTGTCATCTTAGGCTAATCTCCCCTCTTGTGTAAGTTGTATGTTTTCAGTGTATCACTGACATGCTTTCATTGCAGTGGGGTTGTGTTACCCATACCTGGTGTTTTTAAGACTTTTACAGAAGTACGCTTACGTGTGACTGTGCGCCTCAGCTCGTAAAACTGCCGTCTGGGTAATAAGAGCCGACTTTAAGGTCAATAAGAGCAGAAATGCCGGGGGGAGAAGAAATGCGGCGTGCTGCCTCTACGTGAGGCATGGAAAGAGGCGGATAAGAGAGGAAAAAGTGGGAACAATATAAAGAGATGAAGAGGAGAAAAATGGCAGAGAGATGTGGAAAGAAAGTAGCAGCAAAGGAGGGGTGATGGGATTGTACCTGTTGAGGTAGGAATGTAATGTAGACATGCATACCTCTTCCCTGCAGCTGTTGGCACGTCTTCAGCTGCTTCCAGAAGCTTCCCTTAGATCAGCCATCAGTCAGGTCAGAGACTCTCGTAGCAGTTTTTGCCCTCCAGCCAAATTCTCATTCCAACCTGGAATAAACGGCTGCAGACAGAGAGGACAGGAGAGGAGAACAATGATTGAACAACTTAACCCACTTGCTAAAAGCTGCTATGATTTATTTTTCAGCTTCCAGGCTGTTAGATTCAAGCTTTAAAATTGTGAATGCTTGCAAAAATTATACCGTGAATATGTAAAACCAGAAAAGATTCAGGTTTACCTTCTGTCCATTAGCGGGAGACTTTTTTAATATTGACGATCAAGCAGAGGCTTTATTGACTTTAAACAGACAGGAGCACGTAAAACCAAATTTCAAATTTGCTTTGTCTTTGTTGAGGCAATCAACAGCGGCGGCAGATGTTTTGTAATGAGAGATGTCTGCTGTGTAAAACCACAAGTTTGGGCTTGAATTAACTTCCAGCAATGATGTACTTCCCCTCGCTGTCTCCTCTAAATCTCCACCTCTGTTCTTCTGCTCCTGTTGCTCTCTTCCCATCCGTGGTATTTCTAGGGACGAGTCTGGCCAGAAGCCCAGTGGCTCCTCAGGAGCAGCTAAAGGCCACACGGACCTGGATGGATCTCTGTTCCACAGGAACGGCACCAAAGGAGATGGTAAGGTTTTTATATTTCATTGGAATCACAATGTTTTATTTTCAAAAATAACTTTAGTCTGTCTCTCTCCATCATTGCTCCCATTAGACTCTGACTCAGACAGCGAGCTTTCAGCCGATGAGCACAGCTCCTCCTACGCCTCCTCCCACTCCTCCGACAGCGAGGATGATGATATTGATCCCAAGCCAAAGTGGAACAACGAGAGGCCCCTTCACAGCACCCCCAAAGGTATATGCATAAGCTTAAATAGAAGCTTTAAGATACCATATTTATCCAAATTAGCAGTTTGGCTCTGAGTAAGACTTTTTTTTTTTAAAATCATATGAGACGTAATTAAATTGAAGTTTTCCCTTCTCACCAGGGCAATCAGTGTCTAATCACGTGAAGCCTTACTGGCCAGCAGAGGCCACCACAGCCAGTGACAGCGAAGAGCCCGGTGGGGCAGAGAGGCTGAGGGTGGAGACCAAGGTGAACGTGGAGCTACACCCAGAGAACAAGCTCAACCACGTTGGTGAAAGAGAGAGGGAGGCTCTCCAGGAGAGAGACAGACAGACGCCTACTAACGCCAAAGACTCGGCGCCTGCCAGTCAGCCTAACAGCAACCACCAACCAGAGCAGAGGAAAGGTGAGGGAGGAGACGCGTTTAGAGCTGATCTGAATCGATTTTATCTCAAGCGTGCTGATGCAAATCCCTCATCTCGCACAGGTATCTTAAAGAACAAGATCAGCTACCCTCCTCCGCTGACCGACAAGAACATGAAGAACCGTCTGAGGGAGAAGCTGAGCGACTACAACTCACCTACCATCACCTCCCCTCCCCCCAACAACAACAACACCTCCTCCCCGCCACCTCCCTCTGTCAACATCATGACCCCGTCGTCCCAGGCGCCTTCGTTGGCCTCCAACGATGGAAGCCGACTTGGCAACCACGACGGCGGCTCCCTCACCAAACCGCCCGTCGCCCCGCGACCACAGACTCTTGCTGGGCGGCCATCAGCGAGCATCTACCGGGAGACAAACGGCGGAGTTGCCATGCACTTGAAGTCAGGGACGGTCAACGGAGGCAACGAGTCAGACTCAGAGTAAGAAAAGAATGCTATTTGTTTTCGGTACTAATGAAAACAGCTAATGCAGTTCCAGAGGAAACTGCAGCATCATTTCTGGAGGTTGCTGCAGACTTCTGGTGGCCGTTGAAGCTTGCAGGTCTTACAGAACTGTAGTTTATCGCAGTGATGCTACCAATTCTTCCGTATTATGATGACTGACATTTTAAATGTGGAGTAATTCATCTAGCCTTTAGTGCAGGCAAGTATCAAAAATTTAAATTGAGCAGTTTTCTGCAGTGCCGCTTTATGGCTCAAGTGTATGACACTGAGCAGTCTTACTCACGGTGCCAGTCTGTACACTTGGGCCACATTCGGTTTCAATGGGACACATTTTCAGCAATCGCACTGTTATTTATGGCTAAATGATGAGCAACAAACAGATTGATCATAGTGCCAACTAATGCAATATTGCTTGTATCATATATGCTTTCTTGCTGCGAAAAGCTGAGAAGACTGATGGCAGCCTTGTATCCCGTATGACCGGGACAAAGCCTGTTTTCTACACAGTATAGATGTGAAAGTATTAACAAGCCTCTTAATTTATTCTTGGCCAAAACCACATCACTGTATTCCTTTAACTCTAGCATGAAATACATCCCGATTAAATGCTGCATGAGGACCTCCTGCATCCCTGCATTCATTTTTACCTTGCATGTTCCCCTCTTTTCTTTCTCTTTGCACCACTCCCCCCTGCATCCCCTCCCTTCCCTCTGCTCTCCCTCCTGTCTTTTTTTCCTCCCTTAACAGTGGCAGTAATGAGACTTCGATCTGACCTGTTAGGCAAACCCAGACCAGCCTGCCTTTGTGAGAGGAGGAACCAAAGAAGCTGCCAGGTTGGGGCTGAGGGGACCAGGAGTCGAGGAAAACGAAAGGAAAAGTTGAAGATGGAGAGGCGTTGATGTTTGGATGAAGAGAAGAAGCGTTGCCTGAAGCCTGATCTGTCCGCCCACCACCGCTCCTCTCATGTTTCCTCTCTCTGGAGAGCAGTATTAAATTGCAGACGTTAGGACTGCCTTAGACAAGAAAATAAGCAGAGATAAAGGAAAGATGGGAGAGATGATAAAGGGAACGCTGTGCAGGACTCTATTAAGAAATGACACGGTTGAGCCATGTGTGCCAAAACAAAGGAAATCAGGAGGAAGAGTCGGAAGATGAAGAACGACCCCAGAATGCATTGCAGGCCCCAAAATGATGCTCCTCTCTAGTGGCGATGAGGAGCCAGTGGGGGATCATTATTTTCTATTTCATTAGGTGAAGTCAGAAAAATGTCCTATGTATAATCACTGTGCATGAAACTTTACAAGCTGGTACAGTTGCATTTGTAGTCCAAAAGGATTTCAAGGACTACAGGTCCCTCAGATGTCACACACATCCTCTTCTCAATGACTTTTGAACACTTCTGTCCATACTGGGTGGAGCTACCAAACACAAAGTGCTCTTTATTTTCTTCTTAAAGGCTTCAGCCTGTCGGTGCAGTGTATTTAGAGTGTAATTAACATGTAGATAATTTTAAAAGGTGAAGAAGAAATGATCTATTTTCTATTTCAGTTTTAACAAGGAGGAAAAAAAATCACCTCGTATGCTGGTCTGGTAGTCAGACGATGACAAACCCGGGTGCCTTTGTGCTGAGCTGAGGCCTTACAAGCTCGCAGGCTGCTGCTGCTGCTGTGTTTGACTGCATGTATACACACAAGAGCACGGCCTAAATGAAGAGGACACCCCCCCCACACACACACACACACACACACCCCTGTTGAAAATTTAGCTTTTCAGCTGGAGCGCTGTGAACCCGAAGCCTTGTTTTCCAGCGTCTGTCCTGCCTGTTTGTCCAATGCGAGACACACTCCTGGTTACCAAAGTCATGAGATCTGGTAAATGAGCAGATTAGGGTTGGGCGTCAGTTCAGTTTAACTCAGTTTTATTGCAGAATCTTTAAAAGAGTAAGCAGTTTGTTTCATTTTAGTGTAAAAGTGAGAAACAGATTGAGTACTCAGTTGTGGATCTGTACAGAAACTGCATAACTGAAGCTGCCTTTAATTGCTAAATTTCCAAATCTGGGTTTAAACTGAAAATGACAGCAGCTCTAATGTATTATGCAGCTAGTAAAAGGTCATTTACAGTCACTGAATGCCTTTGTACCTTACATCCTGTACACGCCCAGTGTTTCGCCCTTATGTAATCAATGCTGTTGATAGAAATCTGTGTTTTTGTATGATCTGAGACACTGGAAATGTTTTGTAACATAATGTATATTTATTTTTTATGGTTTCAAGACACTGGAAAGAAAAAAAATGATTGTGAGTGTAAAATTAAAAAAATGACATGGTGGATTTTTAAACAGCGTTGTGTCTTTGCGTGTCTGTTCGCTGGGAGGAAGCGTGGCTGGTTCAAACATGCACATCAGTCAAGGAAAATGAGGTAACATCAGCTTTTAACAATCTAAAAAATGATGAGTAATGCAAACCGGTAATATATTTCACAAAGCGTGAAGCTCTCGGGTCCAGTTATACATGCGTTTGTATGTATTTGTTGTATGTATTTGTTGATACAAAGCAGGATGGAGTGATGCTTTCATGCCATTTATGCCAAATTCTGATTCTACCACCTGAATGTCACAGCAGAAACTGAGACCCATCAGATCAGGTGGCCTTTTCCCAATCTTCTATTGTCCAGTTTTGCTGATGACAGATTTCCTGTTCTTAGCCAGCAGGAGTGGCACCCAGTGTGGTCTTCTGCTGCTGTGGCCCATCTGCTTCAATGTTCGATGTGTTGTGCATTCAGAGATGCTCTTCTTCATACGTTGGTTGTAATGTGGCTATTTGAATTACTGCTCCCTTCCTATCAGCTTGAAGCAGTCTGGCCAGCCTCCTCTGACCTCTGACATCAACAAGGCTTTTTCATCCAGCAAACTGCCGCTCACTGCATATTTTCTCTCTTTCAGACCATTCTCTGTAAACCCTACAGATGGTTGTGTTGGAAAGTTTCTGAAATACACCTACAACTGTGCCACATTCAAAGTCACTTAAATCACCTTTCTTCCACATTCTGATGCTCACTTTGAACTTCAGCACGTCATCTTTACCATGCTTACATGTCTAAACGCATTGAGCTGCTGCCACTTGATTGGCTGATTAGATATTTGGGTTAGATGAACAGATGTATCGAATAAAGCAGTCGTGAGTGTATCTTTCTCATGCTTATGACTTTCACTGTAGAGACCTGTACTGAACTAAAGACACAGGCTTGCCAAGGTTGATGGCTACACACATCCCCTCATGTTAACGTTTGTAGGAATTTGTCTTTAGCCGCACCCACAAGATCAGGAGTCTCCCAAAAAATAACTCAGATAGGATTGTTAATCATGTTTTCAGTTAAACAACAGTAAAGTGTGGAATCCTCTGTCTTCTTTGCATGTCTTAGTATAGATAACCTCAGCTGACTCATGTGACAGCTTTGTTTTTTGGAGGATCAGATGCCACATCAGGGCCTGGGAATGGCAACTGTGCCAAGTGCATCACACAAAGCTTTACACGTAAAGCTGCTGCCACTGGGTAGTGCTGAAGAAATTATTGTAAGCAGGCACAGCGAAAGGTAAGAAGACAGAGTCAGGTTTCACAAGCCTATTGGGCAGTTAGTTGTTACAGCAACTGAAGCCAGTCCTCCCCCCAGGTGACAAACATAAAATAGGTAGCTGGAATAGAGATAACCTGTCAAAATATATGTGGTGAGTGACGACACTTTGTCTGTGTTTATGATCTTTATTACATTAACTTCCCCCTGCAGTAATTATTCTGTCAAAACAGGAATCATTTTGTCAGGTGGCCTATATTTCACTTTGGGGGTGGAGGAGGCTCTAACTTTAAACCCGAGGAGTTCAATAGGCACTTTTAACTGAGCTCATTCACAGTGACCCTCTGCCGTCTTCTTTATCTCTGTCCCATCATAGCCAGGCAAACTTAATAATTCACACTCATGAGGGCTAAAGCTGGCATCCTGCAGGAGCCCAGGGGCCGAACACAACCAGGCACAAGGAGGAGAAGCAGATCAGTTAACTAATACAACTCCGCCATCTACTGGTAGACTATGATAATGAGTTTAGTACTTGAGCAGTGTGAGGCTCTGACCTCCCTTTGCCCTGTTGAAGGCTGTATGTCCATAGAGATGCTGCAGTAGCTACACTCAAAGCATCCTCCAAATGTACTCCAGGTGATCTAAAAAACAAAAAAACATGTATAATGAGAAAAACAGCTACTCTGTCATATCTGCAGATGTCCATGTGCATGTCTGCAAGTGAGCAAAGTCTCAGCTTTGTGGGTGGTCTGTGATCTCGCCGCCTTCCCCGGGCAAACAGAAATATTCTTGCCTTGTTTGTCAGTTTGTTCACTTAGAGAGAAGTTTCACACTGGGACTGTCATCTGTGACGCCAACAGATATAAGAAGAGTGATGTCCTTCCCTTCCTGCAGATTGGTGGCTATACCATGAGCAGGTACCATGAGCAGGTACCATGAGCAGGTATTACCCCACTGTGTTTTCTGATGCGATGTGTATCCAGGTGGCCAGCTGTAATAAACTCGAGGGAGAACACACAGACTGATTTTGTACTACAAAATTACCCTTCTCAACGAATACCATAAAAGCCACAGTGCATAGTTTGTGCGTAAAATATCTGCCTTAAATATTGCAGATTTTTAAAAAAACAATTGAATAGTAGTTCTTCATGCTTTCTGGAGTTAGGTTTTTTTTTCCCCCAGTTACTTTGGACATTGGCTGCTTTTTCACTCAGTCCTCATACCCAGCCACTTTCAGAAGGATATTTTTCTGTTTGTTGAACCACTTAATCACTATGGGTGATTCATACCTTACAAAAAAGACCCCTAACTCAAGGGATGAACCAGTGTTGTGTCTACACATGAAAGACAACTTAGAAAAGAACTCATTTTAAATTGTATCTTTGGGCAGTTTGTTACTGTTGCAAGAACATAAAACTTGTTCCTATTTCTTTAGCTGAATCTATGAAAAATGCTGAAGATAACACAGTTTTGAGAGGCATAAAATAGTACTCTTGCACCAAAAAGGTGGTATCAAAAGAGCTATTAGCCGAAAACGTGACACATGTCAGCATGGTGGAAAGTGGGCTGAAAATCAGCGACAACAGAAGTTATGGAGTGATTAATTCAAATTTGACATTTTTGGCTCAAATTGTCCTCCGTGTGTACGGAGGAGGTCAGTAGAGCGGTAGAGCAGTGACCACAGCCATCTGTGAGACAAGATGGAGGCTCTGTCATGGTTTCAGCCAGTGGTGTTGTGCGTCTTGCCAAAATTGACAGAATTATGAATGCAGAACAGTGTGATGACAGTTTGATTCACCATGTAATTCCATCTGGAAAGCTGCTGATTGGCAGCAGCTTCATTTTGCAGCATGATGATGATCCCAAACACACCACCAATGCAGTAGACGCATACCTGGATAGAAAAACACACAACAGAACACTACCAGTCCAGCGCCTGGAGTAAACATTAATGATGCAGCGTTGGGTCATCTTGACAGAGAACAGAAAAAAATGAAGCAACATCCAAAGAAGAGCTTTGAATGTCCTTCAAGAAACCCGAAGAATTATTCCTGAAGACTGCTTAAGAAATGAGAAGAAAGCTGCCTCAGAGTTCAGGCTGAGCTGAAGAATAAAGGTGGTCATAGCAAATATATCTTTTATTAGAATTGTATAAACTCAGTTTTTGCCTCTTATACTGTATTTCTACGTATGTTTGCACATTTCAATAAATCACTAAACCTATTTCCCATTTTCCTAACAAATATAAAGAAATGAAGGGTGACACAAGACTTTTGCACAGTGTAATTTGGCTATGTTGGACAGAGAACTGTTATTAATGGCACTGAACCTCCTGACATTCACATGATCACAGGTTTTGTCTTAGCCACATTCTAAAAGAAGATTTTTAAAAACTAGAGGCTTTTGCCTTCCAAAAGAACTCTCAAACATGCATTTTTAATGAGGCTTTGCAGTTCTTTTATCTTTTTCCCTTCTGGTTGCGCTACATGGGTAGAATTCCATTAAAAAGCTGATCCTAACCCTAAAAGGACTGTCATAGATCTGATGGTTGTTAACTGGTTACATTTTTTGCATGAAAAAGCATCGAGAAACGCAAAAATGTTTTCACACTTTGAACAGTTCTGGTTAAAAGTACCACAAAACACCTCTCTTTATCCTGCTTTTTGGATTTAAAAGAAAATTTCACACAAAAGCACACTTCCTGTAGGTGCAAAACGATGATGTCACAATGCAAGGTGACAATTTTTTTTTGATATCTTGAACATAAAGTTTCAACTAGCTCATTGCTCCCCGTGTTGGCACGCCATAGTGCTGTACTTGTAGAAACTCCCTAACCAATGATGATGATGCAGGTATTTCACCAAAGCTTCCTGCTCATTGCAAGTTAGTGTTTACTGTAAGCACCTGTTGTAACTTTAAGAAAAAAAACAAGTTTTGTTTGCAACAAGGGTTAGATTTTAAATTCTTTTGCAGAAACAAGAAATCATTTTGTTTTTATTTGATATTTGATAGAAAAAAGTAAACATAATGCATCCATTTCCAAAAGGTTCCAATGGCTTCCAAAGACAGTCAAAAGGGCAGTCTGACAGGCAAAATAGGCAGCCCAAATCTTTTACATGGAAGGTTCTACAGTAACACAAACACTACAGCAGCTGCCAGAAATAGAACGTAATCGAACCTCCTATAATAAATATAAGCTGTCTTATCTATTTTGGTGTGGACAAAATATCCTTGATGAGATCAAATCTTATTATTTTTTTGTTGACACACGTACGGGAAGAAAACCGTGGTAGCATTAAATCAGCCGCCTTATCTAAATGTGTTTTGCATCAGCAGCCTCGTCCTCCGCCCTCCCCTTCCTCCCAACTGTTCTCTGATTGACTCAGAATGCTCGGCCAGTTGCATAAGGCACGCTTGGTTGTGCAACCCTCTAGAAAATGCTGGTTTGGGATTAAGAGGTTTATTACAGGATTTCTAAATGAGCGCAGAGGGAGGATTTGGGAAATCTCAACAGCGGTAGTTTTGCTAGAAGACATCTGAAGAGGATCATGGGCCACAAGCCCCATTGTTGTGTGTGTGTATGTGTATGTGTGCACACGCGCTTTAAGCACAACTAAGGGGAATCCCATCTAAAAGCATTAGTCTTCTTGGTTACTGCACAATCTGTGATGACTATGCAAACCCTGAGCGGGTTCCCGTTGGAGCTCATAGTATTTACAGGTCAAATTATGCAAGGTAGCACACAGCAGCTGCTACTGAGATAACCTGCAAAAGATAAGAGGACTAAAGCGTATACGAGGCACATTGAAGGTTTGGTTTATTATTTGTGGTTTGTTTTGGCCATCAAAAGAATAGAGAATGTAATAGAGATTACACAGAATTTGTGATTGATCCCATGTTGAATCCAATATTCCTACAATAATAGTATATAGTTGTACGTTAAAAAAATCCACCATAATCTAATCTATCTTGGGAAAGGGTATTAGGATTGTATTCTTGGTGCACATTTGACACAGCTGATCGCAGCACTCTGCTACAGAAACTGGAATTTAATATTGTGATTAAAGAAACCAGACTGAGCTGATTTATGTCATACTTGTCTGACAGTTTGTTCCAGTAAACGGTGACTTTTCCACACAGGAAAAAATATACGGAGTTCCTCAGGGTTGTGTATTTGATCCGCTTATTTTATACCCTTTTACTGCAGCTCTCCAGGTGTAGTTACTTTCAGTACTCCCCTTAGGGAGTATTACAATGCAGGTGATGCCCAGCTATCTATCTATCTTTCTATGAAGGCAGAGATGTTTTAGGCCAAAAAAAGAAAAAGAAAAAAACTAAAAACATTGGAAACACTGTGTCAAATGAACTTCGGGAGGACATTAACTCGGGCTCTAGTACTCTTGTTATTTGGAGTAAGTTTGGTCTAATATGTAGACTACATAGTTTTGTTAAAATTCCAAACATCCTGTCTCAGATTAATGCTCCAAAATTAGTCTAGGCACTCATTACTTTCAGGCTGGATTACTGTGTTTTCTTATCATCTGGTTCTCCCAGTATCAAACCTCCCCATCTGGAAAGCCTGGGTCCGATTCCACCTCAGCCCGGGCCCCTCTCTCCTTGTGTGGAGCTTGCATGTTCTCCCCTGCGTGGGTTTTCTCTAGGTACTCTGGTTTCCTCCCACAGTCCAGGTTAATTGGCCACTCTAAATTGCCCAAAGGTGTAGATGGTTGACCTGTACAGGGTGTACCCTGCCTCTTGCTCTATGTCAGTTTTAGGCACTTCAATACTGGCTTTTCCAACCTTGGAGGTTGCTGCTTCCATAAAAAAGTTTGCTCAAATGGCAATCGAAATTTTTTACATAGCACACAGACAAGTGGTGCAAAGCAATAGTTTAATCAGTGGGCCGGTCTGGTTAATTAGACTTTTTTTTTCATATAATCTGATGAATTATGCAGAATACTATAGGAGGCTCTCTAGATATCTCATAATTCTAAATATACCCTTTCATGCAACGTCTGCATAAAATACTCTTGAACTAGATATGGAAAACCCCGTGCCTCACACATTTGCCTACACAAATGTGAAGGTAATCTAAACATGCACTGTCTTTGTCTGTGTAGGAGCTCAAACCACACAAGCATAGCCGCAGGCCAACCAGGCCAAAGCTCTAGTGAAGACAGAGCTACAGTGATCCTCACTGGACTCATTTGTAGTCTGACAGAAGCCATAGAAAGCACTTGTGATTGCTTCCCCGTAATCTATGGTCTCATCTAAGGGGCCAGAGGTCAGTTAACTCCTGTTTCTCTCTCAGTTTCTATCCGTTTCACTCTTTGCTCTTTCCAAAGCCCTCTTCTTCTTTTCTCATTGGAACTCAAACAGTGGAAAGAGGGCAGTCAAAGCGGTGTGTTGGCTCAAGACCATTTCATCACACAATTGCTCAAACAGTGGGATAACGTCAATGAAGAGACCTCTCTGGGATCCTGTTACTTGGAGAAAACTAGGAGAATCTCAAAGGCCGACACAAAAGATTATGCAGAGGTTAGTGAACTATATTTTAAGGATTTGTGGAAAGTACCTATTTATATTACACATGTACTTATATTACATTATATTACACATGACATTAGTCTTACTACGGGTTCACAGGAGGCCAAACCCAGAGCAATGTTTGGCTACCAAGAAGCCTGCCTTTAAACTTTTTTAGATTAAGATACGGCCCTGTGCAAAAGTTTTGAGTCTCCTCTCATTTCCTATATTTTGCTTCCAAGGTGAACATTGGTCTTGAGCAATAGTTCTCCAGGCTTTCTGGAGGTCTTTCAAAGTTTTTCTTTGCAGATTGGTTGGTTTTTCACTCAATTTCAGTCCACTCCTTGTTTCCGACCATTTTCATAGGAATGTTTTTTGGTTGTTTCTTTGTTAAGCTATCAAACTGTCATCAGTATGTATGGAGGAGGCCAAGAAAGAGGTGCAACAGTGAGTGTCTACAGTCATCTGTAAAACACGGTAGAGGCTCTGTCATGGTTTGAGGTTCCATTTCCATTTCCATGAGGTTCCATTTCAGTTGGAGATCTTGTTAAAATTGATGAAATAATGAATGCAGAAAGGTAACATCAGATTGTGCTCCACTATGCAATAGCATCTAGAAAGCCTCTGATTGGCAACAGTTTCATTTCTCAGCATGATAATGATCCCAAACACACTGCCGGTGCAGTAAATGCATACCTGAATAGAAAAACACACAGCGGGACACTATCAGCTCAGAGTCTGGACCTCAGCATTACTGAAGCAGTGTGGGATCATCTTAGAAAGAAGCTTTAGATGTCCTTAAAGACGCCTGGAGATTTATTCCTGAAGACTACTTGAATCGACTGTATTTCCATGTATGTTTGGATATGTTTTAAAAATGCTACACCTATTTCCAATTTTCCTAGCAAAATATGAATCATCTTTGCACAGTACTGTGAGTGTTTCATTAGGATTTGATGATGTTAAAGTAAGTAGGGAAAACTGTGGATATTGTAAGAGACATTTACGAATCTGGGTCGGATGAATTGAAGTATATTCTACAGTTAACAATTTTCAGTTTCAGATTCAGTATTTTTCACTGTGTTTCAGTGTTCATCACAACTGTTTTCGTGGATAGAGCTTTGCAATATCTAGAAATAACTGAGCAAACAAGGTCCGTAATATGTTTGTGATTTCTTTATAAGTGCGCATTAAGAAGCTTATATATCAGAATGCGCTATTGTAAAATCATTTGAGACATATGAGAAACAACATAACAATAATGAACAGAAAGGATACGACTGTGGCCGTGGCGTTACAGTAATTAAGTGTATTATTAGGGAGGCCATTGTTTAGCCACCTGTTCTATAATTTATCAGGACGTGACGGTGGCAGCCACGGGGAGGTGGTAAGGAGAAGTCGCAGCGTTTCCGCTCACGCCGTCTGCGGAGCGCCCCTCAGCACCG
>VUQK01018493.1:17059-28864 GCA_015106715.1 Bujurquina vittata | reverse complement strand
AAACCCCCCCCCCCCCACACACACACACACACACACACATTTCCATTCATTTCAGTTCTGCCACAAAAGTACCTGCTGATATCATTTCAGTGATACTCTCGTTAACACAGGTGAGAGTGCTGACAGGGACAGGGCTGTGATCACACGGTTGTGCTCATTGAGTTCGAGTAGCAGATTGGATGCTTTAAAAAGAGGGTGGTCATTGTTTTTTTGTTTTTTTATATTATAATTACCTGCAAAGAAACATGCAGTATTGCTTTGCATAAAAGGGCTTCACAGTCATAGGTATTGCAGCTACTTAGTAAATTTAGGTACACTAAATCAACCATTATCAAGAACTTCAAGGATAGAGGTTAAATTGATGTGAAGAAGGCTTTCGGGGTGCCCAAGAAAGTCCAGGAAGTGCCAGGACCAGGTCCTAAAGGTGATTTAGCTGCAGGATCGGGGCACCACTAGTGCAGAACTTGCTCAGAAATGGCAGCAGGCAGGTGTGAATGTATCTGCATGCACAGTGAAACAAAGACTGGAGGATGGCCTGATGTCAGGAAGTGCAGCAAAGAAGCCACTTTTCTTTAGGAAAAATATCAAGGACAGAATGATATTCTGCAGAATTTACAGGGACTGGACTGCTGAGCACTGCGATAAAGTCATTTTCTCTGATGAAGCCCCTTTCCAATTGTTTGGGGCATCTGGAAAAAATGATATTCTGGATAGAAAAGGTGAGTGCAACCATATGTCCTGTGTCATGCCCACAGTAACAAATCCTAAGACCCCTTGTGTGGGGGGTAGCTTCTTACTCAAGGGAGTGAGCTCAGTTACAATTTTGCCTAAGAACACAACCATGAATACAGAACGGTACCAAAAAACATCCTTCGAGAGCAACTTCTCCCAACCATCCATGAAGAGTTTGGTGAAGAATGATGCCTTTTCCTGAGTGATGGAGCATCGTGCCATAAGGGGAACAAAACCTTGAAAAATTAGGTTCATGGCTAGGAAGCTCTCCAGATCTCATTCCCATTGAAAAGTTGTGGTCAATCCTCAACAGGCGGATTGACAAACAAAAACCCACAAATTTTGACAAACTCTATTATTGATTATGCAGGATTTGGCCCAGAAGTTGATTGACAGCAGGCTGGGGGTGAATTGCAGAGGTCTTGGAAGAGGAAAACCCAACACTGCAAATATTGACTCTTTGCATAAACCTAATAAACTGTCAATAAAATCCCTAAATCCTTAAACATCTGACAAAAAGATCTAAAAACACCAAAGCAGCAAACTTTATGAAAACTTGTGTCGTGCTCAAAACGTCTGGCCACAACTGTAAGTGCTGAACCCTGTACAACACTCAGTGGTGTTGCAAATTACCCAGGTCGTCTTCCACTCTGGTAGGATGCAGGGCAGGGTGTATCCAAACACTGGTATCCCCCGCGGGTATTAAAGCACATCTGATTGTGTCCACACTGGATGCCTTGTTCTACACATTCATCAATGTCTAAAGGAAAGAAAGGGGATAAGAGCTTAGCTGTAATAATTTGAAGCGAGGGTCGAAGTTATGAAACAGTTTAAGGTTACCTTTACAGCTTCTGCCGTTGGTTAGCAGCTGGTATCCTGGGGGACACAGGCACTGGAAGCTGCCGATGGTATTTCGGCACTCGTGTTGGCACGGGTTCCTGAGCAGACACTCATCCACATCTGTTCAGAATATGATTCGAGGAGGTAAGTGTAAGACAACACGGCATAATCTGGGCTTAGATTGTAAGATTACTTTGCCATTTGAAATCTTTTGAAGTCATTTTCATTTAAACTTACCGACACACTTGCCGTCTCTGTTGGTGTACCCGGCTGGACAGCTCTGCCTGGTAATACGAGATACCCCATGAGAACGGGAGAGGATTGGCCTTCCGAGGGATGACACCAGCTGCGGGCGGAGTCTCGCCCTGACTCTGGTTCCATTTGTGAAGGTGTGCCCTCGTTCCAGCCCCGCACAGGAGCGCCCATCCCCGAGTAGCACGGTACCAGGAGGGCACAGACACCTGAAGCTGCCCGGCACATTGCGGCACTGATAGGCGCAAGGATTCGGTGTTTGCAGACATTCATCAATATCTGAAAATTAAAATCAAGACTCCAGTTAGTTCTGATGTGTTCCTCAGTTGGAGTCATGTTTAGTTTTTTGTTTTTTAAATAAAACAGACAAAATTAATAATCACCCAAACACGGGAGCCCAACTCCCTGAGATCGATAGCCTCGGGGACAGACACAACCATAACCTCCGACTGTGTTTCGACAGATCTGAGTGTAGCGACACATGTGACTTCCATCCTGGCATTCATCAATATCTAAAAATATGCAGATCAAAATAGCATGATTTTTACAGAGTTATGGTCTACCTGTACCTTAATGATAGGGCAGTTATACTGACAAGACTAATAGCATATTTTGTGGGCTTTCCCTCCTGACTGCAGTAGCTGTGCTGATTTTAGCCTCGATTATGTGCTTATTCTTGTATTTCTTTTGAAATTACAGTTTGATCTTTATTAAAATAAATAAATACTGCTCTACACAATTCCTCATAGGCTGCAAACACTTCCTCTTTAAAGTGAATGCAGCCAGGTAGATTGGGAATACCTGGGTTAATTTAATTTATTTTTAATGTATGGTATATGTTAAATGTAGCAACGTCTAAATAAATAAAAGCAGATAAAAGTAAAATATAAAAGCAGCTAACCCACGCAAGCTCCATTCTCTGCTTTGGTCATGCCAGCTGGGCAGCTGTCAAAACACTGATATCCTCCGTCTGTGTTACGGCACTGCTGGTGAGCCGGGCACACGTTCCTCGTGCATTCGTTGATGTCTGCAAAAGTTAAGCCATTACCATTAGAACTGTTAGTGAATGTAAATATTTGACTCAAAAAGTATTTTTTTTTTTTAAATATCAGCACCGTTAAGTTAAGGTGGGTGGAAAGACTAAACTGACCAATGCAGTGACGTCCTGACAGCTGGTATCCAGGGTGGCAAATACAGCGGTATGAACCCAGAGTATTGAGGCACTGGTGCTGGCACGGGGAGACAGCAGACTCCTGGCACTCATCCACATCTAGAAGACAAAATTGACACATACAGTATAGTTTTATTGCTCTTACTTAGCACATAAACTATTTGGCAAGAAATGGGATTTTACTTATTACTGCAGGTGCAAATATAATAAAACATTACACAAACAGGACCATGTGAGATGTTCATGCCTCCATATGAAATGCTTTAACGGTGATTAACAGCTGCTTGCCTTCACAGATGGTTCCTGTGATGCTCGGCTTAAATCCTGGTCCACACTTGGCCTGGCAGCGATATGTTCCCACTGTGTTGACACACTGCTGGTTGTAGTGGCACATGTGTGAGCCTTGGGAACACTCATCAATGTCTGCATGACATAAAGTGAAACAGTTGTATGAAGGCAAAAGGAGATGGTAAGAGCATTTTAGATTTACTTAGGTAGAGCATTATCATTGCACACTGTATTTGCAACATTGTATATTTTAATTGCAAATCCTCCAGCAGGTTTTCTTTGTCTCACCTTGGCAGGTGTTGGTGTCTGTAGAAATGGTGAAGCCAGAGGGGCAGGAACAGGAAAAACCTCCCATAATGTTGTTGCATGAATGAGAGCAGGGAGACTGGAGTGCACACTCATCTTCATCTAATAAGAATACATTTGATGATTATAATAAATGAATTCAGTCACAAATATTCAAATAAGTGCTGCCAAAAAATAAATAAATGAGGCATTAAAAACACAAAGAAACCAGCGTACCAGCGCAGTAGGAGGTCGTGTCAATAGTGAAACCTTTAGGGCATGCGTCTTCATAACCATCTGTAAACACAGGATCCAAGCAGTGGTGGCTGGTGCAACATTCAAATCGTGGGTTTCATGTAAAGTGGAGTTTTAAATGGTATAGATACAGACCTGGTATGTGTAGGCTGGCACTAATATGGAAGTCCAAAGAGAGAGTAAACATGTTGTAGGCACTGTTCATCCCAGAGACCTTGAGCAGCTGGAGCAGAGGACCCTGGCGGTCCTCCTGGCCCTCGTAAATAATTGTGTGATTACAGCGCAGCACCATGGGGCTTCCTCCTCTCTGGTGGGTTTGCGATGACCACGAGTACAGCTGTCCTTGGCCCGTCTGCACATATGACTCATCAAACTCCTGCGGGACAGGAGTGAAATCAGGTCACACAAACTGAAGAGCATCTGAGGTGTGAAATTCTAGAACGGTATATCTTGAAGTCAAGGTTTGCTGAGAGACCTGTGAATGCACATTGTAATGACAGCAGTGAACACACCTGAAGGCTCATATGAGACGATGATAATGAAGGAGGAACGAATCCGTTAATTACTATGTCAATTAGCAAAACACCCTCAGAATCCAGACCTCTGGCAACATGAGTCAAACGCAGGATTTCCCCTGTTGGAAGAGATAAAAACAAAAAACACTGTAAATCCATTTAAAACCACAAGGGAGCGTACTGTAACTGCTCCAATCTCATTGTACATCCTGTATAGTGACAATAAAGGCATTCTATTCTATTCTATTCTTAGAAGGAAAAGGTATGAACTGCATGTCACTGCTAGCAGGTGATGCCATCTACTGGCTGTTTTACAAAGGAGAGCATAATGGACATGAAAAATTATGACAAATTCTCTTATTATTTCTTGTTTTCTCCATAAACACACCACAGTTTACAGAACAATTCACATGAATAAAAAGAGATCAGCAAAACCTATGTAAAGCCTAGTGTTTTCATCTAATAAATATGCATGGTATTACCTTAAATTAAATCAAGCGTTTAAAATATTAAAACGGGCTTATGCATGAAAACAAAACAAAAAACTGTGTGGCGGGGAAAGCTCACCGGTCTCAAACTCCAGCTGAGATT
Source organism: Bujurquina vittata (assembly GCA_015106715.1). Classification (NCBI taxonomy): domain Eukaryota; kingdom Metazoa; phylum Chordata; class Actinopteri; order Cichliformes; family Cichlidae; genus Bujurquina; species Bujurquina vittata. Next base: position 23,935 of record VUQK01018493.1, on the reverse strand, counting down.
CCTGTCTGAACTGGCCCCGAGTGAAAGAGTAACCATTTCTGGCTGCTCCATTTTCCAACACAGTGTTCCAGTAGATGGGCGCAAACACAGACACCAGCACCCGCAGAAAGGGACCTACAACACAGACAGCATCAGCTCTTTGCTTCTTACACATCAACATGTGATCGGAACAAGACTGGGAACACATCCCCCCCAAAAAAAAAAATTAACTCTTCTCCTTTCCAGTACAAATCAGCAGAGCCCCCTTATTAATGAAGTGGTAACTGTCAACAAAAAAATATATAAATGGGGCAGGAGTAAACTGATGGTAAAGTACATGTCATCACTCACCCACAGTGGTTGGGATGTTGTCAAGACGCGCCTGCAGAGTGCTGCTCCCCTCTTCTTCATTGTCTGTAATGTTGGCCTCCAGGTAGGACACACCAAACTCTCTGTCATTGACCATTCCTATCAAGCTGCCTCGAGTCCTGCGCGGAACCTCACCTGCCACCACCAGCCGCAACAGATGAGACAAAGTGGGGATTTTAAATGTGTTCACATTTACATAAGCCAAGCATAATACAGAATGAAAAATATTTGGTAATTATAGGCAAAAGTGAAGATTGTAAGTACTGAGGTAATGCATGCATATTAAGTTGTAAATCCCCATATGCATGACATAGAAATATCATTTAGAGGCACCAAAACTGGAAATGAAAAATAAAGTCAGGGGTACCTGGACACAAGCCGACCTGACATTTTCTAGAGTCGATACTGGGACCACTGCATGATCGGCCACCATTAGCTGGTTCTGGGTTGTCGCATAGTCTGATTCGCTCTTGGAAGCCTTGTCCACAGGTGCTGCTGCATGGTCCCCACTCCTGCCAGTTAGAGTAGCCTCCATTGACTAGGAGAGGAAGAGTAGGAAAAAAAAACTTTGAAGAGCGGGACCTCAGGCCTTCACTTGCACAAATTGTGTTGGTTTAGCCAAGAAAACCTCCCAAAGAAATGAGCACTTCCATCACATGAAAGCAAAAGACATGAATAAATAATCGTGAGGGGAAACTAGTATTTTAAAGTAGTTCTTAAAAAGGGATGCCAGGCAGTTTGAGAAGTACATTATGATACAAATTTGTTATTTTATAACTCAGTGAATAAATCATGTGGACAGAACTCACCCTGAACCTTGAGCGTAATGGTCCTCTCAGCTGTTCCAGCCTCACTCTCAGCCACGCACTGGTACTCCCCTTCATCTGCAGCCTGTAGATCAACCAGGTACAGGAGATTTAGCTGTACTGGCACTCTAAGGAACAATTATCCTTTAATAGGACTGTGAACCTTCAAGACAAAAATGCCTTTAAATCAGGTACAGTTTTACAGTTTAGGGAAGTTAACACACACACACACACACACACACACACACAAACAACCACACAAATCTGACATTTTCAGTGGGGAGGTTGACTTTGTTCCACTGCATTGTTTGTCATAATTAATAATATAGGGCCAGAGAGAGGAAATTTCATATGAGATCACTCTGTGGGAAGGACAGTCATCTGTCTGTGAGAAAGTCTCAGCTGCAGGCTGTGCAATTACAGCAGCAGTTAGAGACCATAATAAGGTTAGAGGCTAAGGAAAGAGGGGCCGAGTCTGGGAGCACACAGGATTCTGTCTGTTTCTTCCCTCTGTGCCTAATGCCGTTAGCCTTTCTGGCTGAACTGAATCTGATTTAGGTGGAAGCAGGACACTACAGGACAGTCACACGCTGTTCCTCTACCCAAGGGGATTGTAGATGAAGCTCAAATGGGATGAATGCAGCTCCATTGTTCTCTTCAGTTTGTGTGATTGGGCCTTCTTGACAAAACATGTTTAGAAACATGATCACGAGTTAAAAGTCTAGAAAGTCAAAGACAAAAGAAAACTATATTTACAGTGGTGCTGTAAATGACCAGAGATCCATTGTGGAGTGTTTGCATTCGGAGAAAGCGAGGTAATGGTTTTCCATCACGGAGCCAGCGGAGCACAGGGCTGGGGTCTCCGTGGACGGGACAGTCAAGCATAGCAGAGCTACCCTGAGTGACTGTCTGAGTCATGTGGGCTTCACCCTTCAACACTGGAGGCTCTGGAGACACATAATGATATGATATAATGTGTCATAATGTATATATCTATAGAAAATTCAATGAGTGGGAATCCTTTGAGGAACAAGCTCACCTCTGATACGGACAAATGAGAGCGCTCTAATGGATCCCACACTGTTTGCTGCTATGCACACGTAGGTCCCAGCATCATTGAGAGTCACGTTCTCAATGATGATGGAGCTTCTGCCCGCCTCATCTTCAGTAGCACCTGGAACAGTTTTAATCAGTAGCACCTTCAGATTAATCCATGTGTAATATGTAGTGGAAATATTACAATTTAACTGCACAGTTTTGGCCTAAATTAGGTTTTAAAAACTCCTACCTGTGTAGGGACTGTTGTTGACAGTCCAGGAGATAACGGGAGAAGGTGTTCCCTGAGCGTGGCAAGATAAAGCAAGAGTCTGCCCTTTGTTTAGTGTTGCATCAGCTGGCAGCTCCTTGAATGCAGGCCTCATGTTGATGGTCAGCTGGACGTCTTGCCTCGCAGAACCTGCTGCATTGGTGGCCACACATGTGAACACACCAGCATCTCCCGACTGTTGAAGGAAAAAAGTGGCAGCTGAGCCTTAGATCTAGAGACAGATGTGAGCGTAGGAAAGATAATGAGGCTAACCTCAGCCCTCTCAATGATCAGCTCGCCTGATCGCAGGACAGTGAATTTGCCAGGAACGCTGGGCACTGTGGCTCCAGCCTTCTCCCATGACACTTTAGGTTCTGGTGAGCCCTGAGCAGCACAGGGTAGCAGCGCCTGGAATCCTTGAATAACTGACAGTTTCGTCTGCGTAGGAGTAATCAAGGGTGGGACTGAAAAGCAACACCACTATTAACATAAACACATTACTACACAGCGTAGGATGAAGTTGTAAAATGCCTTCACTCACCTTGGACGAGCAGCCTCATATCATGGCTGGCTCTGCCAGCGGGGTTTTTAGCAGTACACGTGTAAAGACCTGTGTCACTGCGCTGGGTAGAAAGAATTGCCAGAGTTCCATTGGCAAAGATGCGTATATGAGCGCCATCGAGCACAGGCCTCCTCTCTTTGTGCCAAGAAACTTCAGGCTGAGGCTGCCCATCGGCTATGCACTCCAGACTGACTGGCTGGCCTAGCACAGCCGTGTACTCAACATGAGGTATACTCAACACCGGTGGAACTGGAGAAACATGAGACGGGCAGATGTTTATGTGCACATTTCTAAATTTGGGGGATAGAAATGTGACGTAATGTTATTCTCATCAGTGAAATCAAAAATCTGCACTACCTTGCAGGACTAATTTTGTCCGGCCCACAGCCACACCAGCTTCATTCTTTGCCAGGCACTGATAGGCCCCCGCATCACCAAGCGTCACACGGGAGAACTTCAGAGCTCCGTTTGGGAGCACAGCCAGCCTGTGACCTGAGCACACAATCACACGAAAATCAAGATTGCTCAGATTTGAGATCACTGCATGATGATTGCGCTGTTCCATCTGTAAAATCTTTTTAAAAAAATTATGTTGTTTCTTATTTGAATTCTAATGTATTATGCAATGAAATTTTGCAAATGTATAGCAATGTATATAATATATATTTTAATGTATTTTAATAAATATTTTGCTCATATTTCTTGCACTGTTACCTGCTGCTATTGGAACTCCCTCTCTTTGCCAGGTGATTGATGGTCTGGGGAAGCCTTGAACCTCACAGGGAAGAACAGTCCCATGATTCAACACTACTTGCACTTCGTCTGGCATGGGCCTGATCTCTGGCAGCTCTATGTGCATGGAAGACCGAACACGATGGCATATGGGTTAATAGGTTTTATCGTAAACATTTAGATAATGTTTGCACTCTGGCCTGTAACATGTCCCTTAGAGCCTACCCTGCACCGAGAGAGAGATGTGTTTGTGAGCCACTCCAGCTGGGTTTCTGGCTGAGCATGTGTATCTGCCAGCATGACTTGGCAAAGCGGCAGTTATCTCCAACTCTCCTGCATTCAAAAAGAGTGCAAAGTACATGTGTTTACAGAGGACCGTGGTGTATAATAATTTATGGAAACTTAACCTGAGGTGTGTTGTCTTACCAGTTGGAAGGACACGGTAGTTTCCTCCTCTGGAGCTCACTCTTGCTCCACCTTTCGCCCATGTGACAGCGGGCGTGGGGCGTCCTTGTACGCGACAAGGCAACATGACAGGAGACATTTTCACAGCTTTAACTGCCGTGACATCATCTTCGATAGACGGAGGGACTACGGGAAAAAATAGCAAATTGTTGGGCTGCTAAACCTGAAATAACATTCTACAGACTGTTGAGTTTTGCAAAACTTTAAAATCAATACCTTGCAGGATGACCTCGATGACTCTGCGCTCCTCTCCAGCATCATTGACTGCAGTGCACTCAAAATAACCTTCATCCTCATTGGCTGGGGACAAAAGAACCAGAGACCCTGAGGACAGTAACCTGAACAGATAAGCAGAACTGCATCAGCTTTGAAGTTTTTAATAGCTGTATGAGCTGTACTGCATACCAATGGTGTATTTGAAGAGTGCAGCCATAGCTTTGTCTATACCTGTATGCACCCGGCTGCTGGCTGATATCCAGAGGAGTGCCATTCCTCTTCCAGGATATTTTAGGGGGAGGTATACCTGTAGCCTCACAGCTCAGCATAGCTCTAATACCAGTGGTTACTGTCACATTAAATGGACCTGGACTGATTGAGGGCCCCACTAATAAGAGACAGAACACCTTCAGCTCAATAGAAATGCTGACCACGGTGATTGTGGTCTGTTTCAAGCATAATAAATTGTGATCAAATTAAATGGCGACAATTAGGTAATCAGATGTGTCACTGTTCTCCATAAGCCAAGTACTGCAAATACTATATTCACCAAATACACGAAGATCTACTCCTCTGTGGTCTGAGCCAGCCTGGTTGGACACAGTGCAGTAGTAGCGACCGGCATTATTCAGCTGAGCTGAATGTATATGCAAAGAGCCCTCTGATAATATGGTGAACCTGAAACACGCAAAAGATAAATAAAGGAATACACTGTGTCTGTGTTTGCCACATGTAGTCAGCTGTGAAGTACACAATTACAGACGTCTGCTGGAAATCTTAGGACATACTTGTTGTTATCTTGATGTATGGGGAAGCCGTCTTTCCTCCACATGACCGCAGGGGAGGAGTCATCTTCAACCTCACAATGTAAAACTGCATCCTGGCCAATGTGTACAGTCACCACCGAACTGCTCTCTTTTATTACAGGTGGTACTAGAATTATAGAGACAGAATCTTGTTGTGACTTATGTTTAGCATGTTAAACTCCCCCAAAGCATAAAGTATCAACAGCACGCCAAGCACTTATTTTCTTTAAAACCATCCTGAATGCACAAACAGTGGTATCCCATGATACACATGTGAGTAGGTGGGTCCTTTTAAGCCTCTCTTCAAATGATGACGTTAGTTTTCATCTAATCCTTTACTCAGCCTCCTGACTTAACTTTTTAAACCTTGGTCCAGCTATCCCCCTACACAGTCAACCTGAAACAAGTGGATGTGTTAAAATTTGAGCAAAGACAGGGTAGATTTTCTGTTTGAGCTCTCTTAGTCCTCAGACATGTAAATGTTTAGGAATCTGGATCACATGCAGCCTCTCTGAGCTGTACTAAGCTACCCATAAGCTGCTCTGTTCTAAATGAATACATTACAGAGATGCAATTGCTTTCTCTCCCTTGGGAGGATGGATAAACAGTGTTTAAAATGAAGTTATTACTAAATTACTTAAAAAAACATTTTAAAGTCATTCAACCAAGTCAGATTTCTTTGATCATCTGTATGAAGAGTCTCTAATCTGCAACAGATGTTGTAAAAGAGGAAGTATAGCCCTTCCAAACTTTTATTTCACACTTGCTTTGAAATAGTTGAACGCAGATAATAGGGGTGGGGGAAAAAAACAAAACAGCATAGTATCTTGTGTGTAGTATTTTGTGTGGTGATTTTGTATTGATACAGGGATTCCAAATATCAGTATTTTATTAAATGAACTAAAATACTCTATAAACTCTAAAATAATGCTATAAACATGCACCACCATCCTGAGATGACGTTACCCGAGCAAACTTATGTTAAATCATCTCAACCGTAAAAAAACCAAAACATCCAGCACTCGACACAGTTAGCTTGAAAAACCAACTTCCTAAATCAGAGCAAGCAAATGGCTCAGTCAGACAAGTTATAGGACAGCAACCTTCATGCATCTGCTAAAAAATAAATAAAGTGGCTGCCTGGTGATTGCATTGAATCATTTCACATTCTGTGACTGATCGCAACTTGCGGTGACTAAATAGTTGCCCAGAGTTTGAGGGTGTTGCACACTCACAACCCCTTTTGATCACAAGGCAGTTGCACAGGTTGCCTGATAGGAAGCAACCCTTAGTGCAAACAGTGACAGCCTGATTTACACAAACTGACTGCAATCACTCTCAGAGATTGTCAAAGGATTGCAAATAGTTGCTGCCTAATTTATAAATGCAGACAGATGGCCAACATGTTGCCATCAGTCTGAGTGACTCTTTGTCAATGAGCACAACTCAAGGAGACTCGAGTCAGCTGGCTGCCAGCTGGTTGTATTTTGGTTAGATTCCTACAGAACAGGAAGGTTGCTGAGCCCAAATGTAATAGTTAAAGGTGAATTTCTGTCAAATGTGACAATTTGACAGTTTATCGCAATTAATTGCTGTATATCAGACGCCATTCAATTGTAGACTGATAGCAGGCAG
>VUQK01018489.1:0-11418 GCA_015106715.1 Bujurquina vittata | reverse complement strand
TTTTTTTTTTGAAATTGGGTTTTTTTTTTGTTTTCTTTTTTTTTTTTTTTTTTTTTTTAAAGCCACGTCACCCCCTCCTTTCTTAGCTCTCCAGTTCTTGTGCCTTGTACCATTTTCTAATTCTGAGCGGTTAAAACTGCTAACTGTGTGTCAGCCCTTGTCCAGGTTGTAATGTATAGAATTGCTAATGAATTACAAGGCCAAATGTCAACATGCAGTCTCTCTTGCTCTTTTTTTTCTTAGTATAAAATATAATTGATTTTAAAAAAAGAAAAGAAAATCAGTCATCTTTGGTAACAATGTAATGGGTAAAGGGAGCCTGCACCAAACCTTGGAAAACTATCATCTTTCATGTGGGGGCTGAATGAGACTTTATAACTGGTTTCAGATATTCAGAAAAAGCAATAAAATGAGACAGTCACCCTTTCTTAGAGCTACATGGAAAACTCCTGGCAAACGTTAATTTGGGTATGCTATATATTTTTGACAAAAAAACTCTGACTTTAGGGGTGACTCAGAGATGGTGTCCCTGTGCTTCTTGTCAGCATGTCTTCCTCCCTTCCCCTTCCCTTCTCTCTTTTTATCTCCCTACTTTGCTGGTGTGAATTGTCTTTGGCAGGCAATGCAGGCACACATGGGATGGTGATGATGGATGAAGTGAAATTTATGGATGGGGGGATTGAAAGATAGAGGGATTTTGGTTTTCTATGGGGGGAGGCAGAGGAAGCTGCTGCAAGGTCAAAGCCATCTGGTCTTGTTTTGACCACCTGAGACTGTGTGTGTATGTGTGCGTGCATGTGTGTGTTATATTGCCACTGGCCTGTATGTTATTGCATAACAGCTATGGCAGACACATCACTGAGCAGCTCTGACAGAGTTGTTTGTAGATGAGTGGATTTCCTGCTGTACTTTTGACAATGACTCAATAAGAGCAAACAGTGGTGTATGATAATGTGTGTTCACATTTATGTGTGCGACTTTGTGCTTTGCTCTAGTATTCCTACAAACAGAAATTAAACTTTCTCTTTTCCCCCATAATTTTAATATTTATGTTACGGTTCATATTGGACTGTAATTTTTAGCTGTTATTGTATGAGTCCTGCAAGAAAGGGCCCATTTAATATGAAAAAATATAAATAATGACAAATACATTTAACCAATTTGTGAAATTTGAGAAGATAAATCATGAATATTTTTGGGCTTTGATTAAAAAATGCCCATCTCCCTCTGCTCAGTTATGGAATCACCATAAACTACTTTTGTCTTAGAGGTGTCTAAGCTAAAACTGACCTTATCCCTCAATGCCTTCCTATCAATATATATGACTTAGTACCTGACAAGGACTTTGACAGTGATACCTTGACTGCAACCCTTTATCACCAAGTAGCATCTAACTGATACATCAACATTACTAATATAAATAACCAATTATACCTTAACAGCATCAGCACATGACATGATTCCTCTAGATAGTTCAGCTGAAAAATATGCAGCGCTGAGCTGATTTGACATTTAACATAAGGTGCTTCTTATCAAGAAATTACATCGCAATAGCATTTTTTTTTTTTAAAAAGTAAGCAGTGGTGATGGTCAGGTTGACAGATGAGGTCAGACAAATGTCTCTGTGGATTATGATATTTGCAGATGATGTGATCTGTAGTGAGAGAGGGGACCCTGGAGAGGTGGGGTATACTCTGGAGTGAAGAGCAGTGAAAGTCAGGACAGAATACATGCATGAATGAGATGGACACAGGTGTAACCATTATCTCCACTAGATTTATGGCTCCTAACCACAGAAGGAAGACCTCTGTCAAAGTGTCCTTACTTTAGCGTTGCTCGTAGCTGGTAGCCTAGAGCAGAAAGCTAGTTAACTCAGCAAAGTGGAGAGATGCAGAGAAGCATTTAGGATTCTTTTAAGAGGCGGCAAACACAGAGCGCATGACTTACTAATAGTTCACTCATAAGTGGGCCACTTAAACATATTATAGTCTGCTGTAGCTACTTCTATAAGCATGCTCTGCTCTCACAGAATCATAAGACCATGTACCATTAACATTACTCCCACTCACTCACGCACCTACAGCATTGGGGGGAGTACCTTAATTCCCCACAATACTGGACCGGTGCCACCAATACATTACCCATCAGGCTACCTTCTTACTGAAAAAGGGCTCTGTCTGTAATCCAGTGAAGATGCAAGGACAAGAGGTAGTGAAGGTGGAAGCAACGGTGTACAAGAGGGGTGAAGAAGAGAGTGCAGGCAGGTGGATGGAGATGAGTGTCGGGGGTGATTTATGACACAAGGATGGCAGCAAGAAGGACAGAGGAATAGTTTAGGTTGAGTGGTTTGGAGACAGAGAAAGATGTAGAAGAGAGATAGTAGATATATTGGACAAAGAATGATGAAGATAAAGCTGTCAGAGAAGATTCATAGATGTAGTGAGGGAGGACATGCGGAGGGTTGGCGTGACAGAAGGGGATGCTAGAGACGGGATGAGATGGCAGCAGATGATCTGCTGCAGCAGCCCCTAAAGGGAGCACCTGAAAGTAGTAAAGTTGTTTTAGTTTCATAAAATTCATCTTCTAGGGTGTGCATAATTTCATTAATACCATTCACAGGGCCACTTCTAGTTCTAGTTCAAATAACAGAGCTACTTGTTTTCAACCTTTCAACCAGCTTTGCCAGTCACAGTGTGAAGTGCAGGATGGTTAAATTGTTGCTTTCAGAAACCTGAAAACTTTTGAGGCACATGTTTGAGTACTTCACTGCAGCAACTTGTTCATTTTACTTGATGTATTTAAAAAAAAAAAGTTGTTGGTCATAATTGTAATTAGATTTGTTCCTGTTTTTAAAAAGTGAACCCTCGCTGAAAATGTTCCCTTTGAACACATGACACAGCAGTCATCTATCCAACCCTGTTCATATTTGGGTTAAACTGCTTGTGTCAGACTGTGAAGTGGACATCAGAGACTTGGGCTTCCTCCCTGCTGCTGAAGTCATCTGTTCAACCCTGAAGCTCTCTTGTTTATCTAGGCCAGTCACAGTTTGTTCCCCCTCTCCCAGTATAAACAGCAACATCAGATAGTTTGCTGACAGCTGAGGTTAGTCAGGCGTACCGAGATAACAAAGGATGTCATGTTTACAGCGTTCTTGTGCTCTTCAGCGGCATCTTTAATAGATGATATTGTCCCAGACTGTGCTTCCTCTTTGGAGAAAATTAATTGCCAGGCTTGATGGAGTAGCAGAGATAAAAATAATCCGATTTTCTGGAAAACTGGCCGAATCGGGCCACTTTGAAAACAGATTCTGTCTCATGCATTCCCAACCCTTCTTCTTGTCACGATTGTGGACGACAAACAGATCGGTGGTTTGCCTGGACTTTGAATTGTCCTCCTATGTTAATCTGGCTCGATACCTCTGAGCATTGTTCTGGTACTGCTTATTATGAATGTGAAAAAGGCATATCCAAGCCTTTCCTTCCCAGGTAAACAAAGAAACACCTGGATTTAACAGATGCAAATGTTCTATTTCTTTGAAATAACAAACTTTGAAATTTGGGCATGTTGCATTTTCATCTTCTCTGGGATGCTGTGATGGTCAATGTAAAATCATCCAAAGGCTCATTTTACAAACATTTTTTCTTTGGCAGCTCTGATCGGTGACATTTGTTCTTTATTTGTGTCCTTATTATTTTTCTCCTGCTGGGGTTTGACTGATAAAAGGTTTTGAAGATCTACAGATTCTCTTTTCTTTTTTGTTTAAACGTCTATTTTTACTTGGGTGCTCTTGGTAGGATTACCTTTGTGACGAGACTGTGCGTCTTCTCTCTACCTTTTTCATTCTTTTTTCATTCTTTTCTTTGTGCCAATAAATTAACAAAGTTAGCGAAGCAAGTTTTTTTTTTTTTAACTTTAAAATAGGCTTGAATTATTGAAGCGGCTGTTGAAGTAAATTGCGCTTGTCTCAAACTGAGGGGCAGACATGAAATCTCAGATCTGACTGAAGTCTTGCATTACTTACATGTTGGCTTCCCTCTGGAGGTTTGAATCTGAACATTTCATAGGGCTATGTGCAGAGTGATTAAAATCTAAAGTAGAAGAGCAAATGGTTGGAAGAATGAGGAAGGCAGTTATCATTTTGCAGAGATGCAGAGAGGTGCAGGAAGAAATGGGTGAGTGTTAAGCATGAAATGTTGGGAAAGACATTTAAAGAGGGAGACAGAAAGTCATGAATGTGGGTAGTGAGCGAGATTAAGCGGGATATAGAAAGTGACAGATTGGGAGAGAAAGGAAAGAAGAATAGACCAATGCTGAAGATTTAGGAAAGGGTCTGATGGTGGGAAAGAGTGATGGGGATGGAAGGAGACAGATGGATAAAGGTGACAACTGAGGAGAAATAGCAGAACACTGTTTGACACAATACAGTACCAGTACCGGAAAATACAGGACTGGTACTGTATGACGGAGAAGTGAAACAGGTAGAAATGGAGAGAGAACTAAAAGAAGCCGAAAGTACAGGACCAGAATTAGAGGAACGAGACACTTATTTATTTTTTTGTCACGCTTTGCTAAAGTGTATTGCATTTCACACATTTACATACGGTTAAAAGCAGAACTGGTCTGTTGTGCTTACAATGTCTTTAAAGACTCAAATCCGTATGACAGCAAGTAGTAGCAACACTCGCTATGAAGTCTCAGACAGATTGAAGGAACAGGGCATGAACTGCAATTGTGACTAAGTCAGGCCCAGAGACTGTAGACAGGGCAAAGGCAAACTATCTCTGTAATCAGAGGATGCTCAGTTGTAAAGTTGCTAACGTTATAAAAGCGACGAACCCACTTTAATGTTCATTCTTTATCTCGTAGGTTTAACTTGCTGGTTCAGGTGCTCGCATGTGTTTGGCCATGTAGTTTTCAGCAGTAAGAGGATGCGTATTAATTAGGGTGTTAAGTGTACAAAGAAGTGTAATGTTCTCTTGTTAAAGCTGAGTTATTCGATGAAGAATTGGAGTTTTTAAGTTTCAGGATTTTAATTTGGTGTGTACTGAGATGACACATTCAGTACCTGCTCGGCATCAAAAATGATCTTCTGATTTAATTCTTACCAAAGCAGACCAGGCAGAGTTTTGCTGACAGAATGGGGGAGGTGAATGCAGGATGTAGATGGAGTGAGCACGTGTGTGACAGGTTGCTTGTGGGCAACATGAGAGCGGAGAGGGAGGTAGTGAGGGAACATGAGGAAAAGAAATAGGTGGCACTAAATGGTGATAACCTGTAAGGAGGTGACAGATGGAGAGAGAATGTTAGAATTCTCTGCTTTTCTCAAAAATGTGTAGTTTAGCCAGTGAACTAATGTGTGCCTATGACAGCCACAGATTAAAAAAAACAATTAAAATGCAATTAAAAAAGAAAACTAACAAATACAGAATTAGAATTAATTAGTGGAGCTTTTGATTAGTTGGCAGTGCCAGCTGATCAAGAATCTCTGAGAGATCTCAGTGGTGAACTTTGGTAGTTTAGCTTTCATCTTACGAGTTTGGGAACGTGTCGGTTAGTCAAGTGGCCAATTTGCCAATGGTGTATGGTTTATGAGTTTCTGTTCTGTATGTGGTCATTGTTTGGAAATGCAGATGCATTTATCAAAGCAAAATCAAGCATTCTTTTGCTCTCCACTTGGATTGTTTGCCAGCATGCAGCCAAAGCTTGCTCAGATGTCATTGTTCTGATGATAAATGGAAACCTGGAAGCTTGTGTTTAGTTTGTAGAGATATTTTATTCCCAAATATCTGTTTATAGATATGTTTTTAGCTTATCCAAGAGTTAAATGCAAATATTATTTGTTTACATTAGCATGCCTGGTGAGTTTCATTAGGATCCTTTTACCCACAATTAGCTTAAGGGGACAAGCAGGCTGGCGGGGAAAGCAAGGCCTTTCTGCAAGATGAGCAAAAATGAAGTGATAAAATCATCTGAATAATGAAATACTGCTGTCACAGGAGACAACAATGTGAGAGACATAACTGTAGCTAACTGGTGGCTCTCTGTAGTCTTCAGAGAGTGGAACACAAAGCCCACCACATGACAGCAACAAGGCAGAGGCTGTTTGGATCTTGCTGTGCTGGCATGTTGATGACCGTCGATAATGAAATTACAGTGAGCATGTGGTGATGTCAGAGTGTCTGCAGACTAGATTTTGACTGAGAAAGCTGCTGGAAGACAGATGGAGTGTCTGTGAATTGAAAATTCTGAAAAACTAACACGTTCCTTGAATATTTCAGTGAGTTTCATCATCAAACAGTGTAAATGGAATAATAGACCAATGTGCACATATTAATTAAATATTAGTGTGGTGGTAAAATCAGTCTAGACAAACAGTTAGCCAGCAAATTTTTAAAGACAGCACTGTATGACATCATCTTATGGGAAAAAACCCACTTGGATCTCTATAGTTAAGTTCTATTGATTGATTATCTCTGGATGCACTCAGTTTGACAAAGTTGTATCTTCCCGCTCTGAAAAGTGTCTGAAACTTGTCTTTGGCCAGCAGGGGGTGTGTCTTCTGGTTGCAAAATGCAGTCTAGTTGTCTTTGGAAAAATGTCTCCACAAATCTCCAGTCTTCCTGAGTACAACATGCTGTTCATATTGTATATTATGGTTACTGTCAAAGTAAAGCAGGAGTATAAAGTGTGCCCTAACAGTGGCCATCTTTTGTATACAGTCTATGGGTGGAACACAGACTTGGAGCAAAGTTTGTACAGTAACAAAGTTACCATTAACTGGGTCAGTGGAAACAACAGCTGATTTAATATTCAGCAAACTGTTTTCAGTTGCATGTTTTTCTCTCTGAGGAATCTGTCACTCTGCAGCATTGTACAGTTGCCGCTTCATGCTGAGCTCTTCCTATTTGTCTAAGTATTTTCTTCAAAACTTTCAAAAATGCCGACAGGGTAAGCAGCGCTTCTTATTTCTGTCTCTGAGTAGGAGGGGGATAGAGGGTGGGAATTTCTACAGTACATCAGCGGTGATTCATTACATTAACATTACATACTGTACTTCATATTTGCAAGCACACCATGCACTCTTTCTTACTTGGGAATTTCTGGGTTAAAGTGCTATCAGCTCAAACTCTTCATATAAAAAGACTGGATTAGCTGAGTGGATGCAATGAATCCACAGATGTACTCCTAACTTGTGAAACTTGTGGTCTTTGGTTTTGTCACTTTTTTTTTCTGGTGTTGAGCCAGTGAGGGTGTGGCCTTAATGCAGCCAAAGGCTTTTAGGGATGACATCTACAGTCCATAGTATTCATTAAGACATTGTTACCCTGAGCCTAATAGAAAGTACAACTAATCTGGGCATCCACATCATTTTCAATTTTATTGACATGTTTTAGAGTTTTATTTCAGAAAGACAGACAAATGGCACATTTTTATCGAGCCTACATGTTCTAAAGTAGCGCACAGTATTTTTTTTTGATGAAACACAAATGTCAGTACAGCATTCAGCTGCAGTGATTTTGCAACTCAAGCAGTTAACTCTCCCTAAAGGCAAATGAGAGCCATATCTAGATAAATCCTTTATTGATGACTAGGCCATGGTTACACCATATAACCACAACACCCACAGTCAGATTTCTAGCTAGGTTGTTTTATGTTAGTATTTTTATGTCCCCAAATGGCTGGGGCACAAGGATAAAAGAGTATGTCCTTCAGAAGTGTCTGAAAGTCAGCTGCGTTTATCTGCTCACCCTTGAAATGTGGACTTTATAGGAGAAGGCTCTCCTTAAATAGGACTCCTCTTGTGTGTGCGTCCTCTCTCTGTAGCTCTCTCACATAGAGGCAAACTGTGGGATATTCCTCATGTAGCTGCTGTGTGGATAAACCAGCTGGAGAGAAATGGAGTGTTGCAGTGTCAAGGCTGCAGCAGCTCTGAGCTTTTATTGTCTTTCTGTATGGCTTTTATTGGCCTGCGTAGCGTTGTGAGTTAAATGCTGCAGCTGATGTGTTCAGGCAGAGCTGACAGCAGCTGATAAGACTGGCAAAAAAGCACAGGACACAGAGAGGCTTTCAGCTTCTCAGGATTAGAGTCAAAATGTCAGCTTGTGTCCATTGGCACAGAAAATGTAGTCTCTTCATTCATTAGTTTTAGCCACAGGTAGAGACAGATACTTATGAGCACTAACTTTTGTTAATAAAATTTACACAATGTGATTACGTGACCAGGCAGATTTTACTAATTTCTTCAACGTGTGATCTTTTCTTCTACTATCTTGTCTATGAATGAAACCATATCTCTTGGTTCATTTGAATTCGTTAACTTGGACTTGGGAAAATTGGTTAAAAAATGACTTTTGGGATTTTATAGACCAAGAATTCTAAATGATCAAAAGCATGTGACAATCTAACTTATCTGTGGAATGATTTTCTAATGAATTTCCAAACAAAAAAAGTGAAATACAGATTAAAGTAAATGGTTAAAGACGTTTACTGCTCTCAAAACCTCCTAACATAACATGTACTGCTGACAATGATGATTAATATGCTGTCCAGTGTCCAGCTCTGCTGTTGTGTGTCTTCACCAGCCACATAAAGTACTTTCATTTGACACACGTCAAACCTCCGCAGTGGTTATCCACGGGGAGCACATGTTGTCCTTACTATGCATTCACACTGTGAACATGGCAACCTGTATCTTCTTTGTAACAGCAGTTTGTAACCTCACCTGTGCAGCTTCACCTGAATCAGGCAACTTATGTCTCTGATGCAACATGATGATGCAACGGGGTATGGAGTAGAGGTCCCCTCTCAGTACTGACCAAATGTACCGAACAACCATTTGCTAATGCTAACAATAGTGTTACAATAGCAATCTGTTCTGGTGGCTAACTGCAGAAATTCTCAGCAAAGCAAAGCGATCAACCGTTGGCGAGAACCCTGAGATAGTTTATTAAAAGTTCAGATGAACTAAGGCCTTTATTTTGGCTCTTTCTGGTCAGCAAAGTAGAAAAATTAGGTTTTCCTGATTTTACACTCAATGAAAATGTATGTTAAAACAAGGGTTTGGAGAATTACAGCAGTTCCTCAAGAGAAGAAAACAAGTTTTTTTTCTTAGGAACCGACAAGTGCTTATTATTGTGTTACAGCTGAAGTATGACGATTGAGTTTCAAAACTCAATAATGCTTCTTTCTTTCTTATGATCTTTATTATTATTAAATTAAGACTGCCACCAAGCAGATGTAATTATTGGAAATGTCTTTACTGTGTAAAAAATTGAGTGGGCTGTTTATTCTTTGCATCGCTCCTTCCCCCAGGCCCAACTGGAGGCCCAGAAGGCCACGCAAGACTTTCAGAGAGCCACTGAGGTTCTGCGGGCCGCAAAGGAAACCATCTCCCTGGCTGAGCAGAGGCTCCTGGAGGAGGACAACCGGCAGTTTGACTCCGCCTGGCAGGAGATGCTGAACCATGCCACTCAGCGGGTGAGAAGGGGGGGAGAGTATGAGCGTTGACCTCAAAAACTGAGTATGGTTTTTGGGTTTACTTGAGCAGTTAGCTAGTTTTCTGTCAACATGAAACGTAAACTGTCAGTGTTCCTTCTACACAAGCTTTCATAAATTTTGGAGGAAAAGGTTCATGCAACGGTTCTCACATGTTTAACTTAAGTGAACGATGATGGTGAGTTCTGATTGGCTGTTACAGGTTATGGAGGCGGAGCACACCAAGACGAGAAGCGAGCTGGTGCATAAGGAGACGGCAGCAAAATATACGGCAGCGATTGGCCGCATGAAGCAGCTGGAGAAAAAACTGAAACGCACCATCAACAAGTCCAAGTAAGAGCCTCAGTCTTGTGTTGCAACTCAGCAGAATTTATTTGCACACAATATTTACTTAACTCCTCTACTATGGGCATTTTAGGACCACTGTTTTGAAAGGCCCTCAGGTTTTGATTTTTCCATTTATTAGTATGTTTTGTTTGCACAAAAATACAAGTCTGTCTCAAAATGTAACTTTATATTTAAACACATTTCCAACTCAATTCAGCAAATTAACTTCAAGTTTTATAATTTTAAAGAAATATTGTACATTCTCTATGCTAATACAGATTGCTTTTTTGGATATTTACTCATGCACGGATCTAAAATCAGATTCTTGAGCATGATTTAAATGACATGGAAAATGTATTATTTTGTGTATTTAGACAGATAAATACCCTTATTAAATTTAATACTAACACAACAGAATTCATTTAATGTTTATAAGAAAATCTTTTTTTCTTTTTTTTTTGGTATGTTCAGACAGGCCGAGTTTGTATCTGATTTATATTTGACCATTGTATCTTTTGGTGGACTAAGTGGGGTGCTGAGCTGCAGAACCTCTAAAGCAGACAAGTTGTGCTTGTGGGCGAATTTAAGCCAAATATTCAGCTGCTAAGACAGAATAAAGCCCTATAATAAACCTAATAAAAGCTTTCAAGATATTGGACCGTTTTTCTGCAGTCAGTTTTCAGGCTTTTGAAAAATCTTTCATGGAGAAGCTTATACAGTGGAAATAAAGTAATCACAAGTAAGCTGCTCCTCCAGATGCAGCTGTTCAAACCTGCTTTGGTTTGCTTCAATTTTCTGTAAAGGCAGCACGGCCAGGTTATGTTTCTGGTGAGGTTGAAGCAGATGCTCTCTGACATAGGGAAACTTTCACTTCCAACCGCATCGAACCTCTCCGTTTTTTATATCAACACAAAAAGTCAGGTGTTCAAGGGGAAGTCTGGCTAATTGTAGTTCAGTCATGAGTTGTTCCCTTTCTATGGTATCACACGACAAGAGAAGCAGCTGCTGATCTGAAATGGTGAAGATGGCATTTGGAGGATGAATAAATGCACAACACAGAATCCCCCTCCCCCCTTTTTTTGAGCAAAACTGATTAATTTATCAAAAAATGTAAAAAAATAAAATAAAATGTGTATGTATGTGTATGTATGTGTATGTATGTATGTGAAAACGAACGAAATAACGAAAACTGAAATTGAAAAAACATTGTCGTTAACTGAAATAAATAAAAACTATAATTAAAACGGTAACTAACTAAAACGAACTGAAATTATAGCTAAACTTTCATTTTCTTGTCATTTTTTAAAGCCTCGTTGATTGATATTAAATCCTTTTCTCCGCTCTCCGGGTTTAAGCTGGGAGCGCCATCGGGCAACGCATGATGGGAGCGTGCATGTGCGTACGTGCGCTTAGCGCGCTGCTCCTTAAAGTAATGGCAGCGGTCTGCAGAGAAAGCAGCTACAGAAACCGCTCTGATCCTACGAGGTGACCTGACGTGCACGGAGAAACGTGACTACTTTTCGGGTCCACGCAGCCCACAACGTTGTGATTAACCTGTTCAGTCCTTGTGCGTTTCCGGCTACTTTTCACCGGCTG
>VUQK01018487.1:5275-21230 GCA_015106715.1 Bujurquina vittata | reverse complement strand
TTAATCATATAAATGTGTGTTGTTAAGGTTTGTCCAAGTAACACCTGGGTTTCACGCGTGGGATCCCTCAGTGTCATGGCCTGGCTGTTTTTTTTTTTTTTTTTTTTTTTTGGGGGGGGGGGTTTTTTTTTTTTTTTTTTTTTTTTTTTTTTTTTTTTTTTTTTTTATTTTTCCTGTTTTATTTTGGTGTGTCGTTGGTCCTTGTGTACCGTCTAGTTTTGGCTTCCTGTGCTTCCTCCCAGGTGTTCCCTATTGTCTCATTACCTGTGTGTATATTTAGCCTCAGTCTCCCTTTGTTCCTTGTCGCCTCATTGTTTTTGTCATGTCTCGTCTTGGATTATGTACCTTGCCTTGCTACTAAAAGGATTTTGTACGCCGACTCGACAATAAACTCCTTTTAGTTGATGCAAGCCTATGAAGTCCTGCTTTTGGGTCCAATACTGCCCATTATATCACCTGCCCTGACAGAGAAAGTATAGACATCAGATTTTAAAGTACAAATCCTACTTTCAAAATTTTACTAAATTAAATAAATTCTTTTTATTATGTAGCAGAATGGACATGGCCGTGCTACATTACTGTGTACATTGTTTTGCTATAATAACTATTTAAATGTGACAATATTGAGCCTATCTTAACAACTCTGTAATGTGTAATATGTGAGGAGCTATTTACAAAAAAGGTCAAACATTTTGTTATACAAAGGCATAATGAGCTGAGTATATAGTGATGTCAGAAATACAGAGATACATGTTGTGTCACATCAATTTTGATGATATTAAAAGATAGGGTTAAGAACAAGTGAAAGATGTGAAAATACTTAAATTATTTTCTAATTAAGGTTTCCCTAAAAGAAAAAGGAATAAATATCAATACAAACAAAATTAAAAAAAGGGGGAAAATCTTGGCATCGTTTTGTTTATAACATCTGCGTTGTCAGTTCATCTCTAAATCTGTAGCATATTATGTAATACAATGTATTTCCATGTGAGATGTAGCCTGTTGGAGTAACTGTAGAAAATAGAATTGAAAAAGAATACTTAAGTAAAGTATAACTGTGTTAAAGACACTTATGCTCAGTATTTAAGTAAATAAATTTAGTCTCTGTATGTGTATTTCAGGCTTAATGGCAGATTTTTTGTGTATGCTTGTGGCCTGTAAGTGTGCTTCTTTATACGTGACTTTTTTCCATCTCTCCTCAGTGATCTACTGCTTTGTGTACTATCTGTGGATCGGTCACAACTACTGCTATGGCTATCTTGCTGGCTTCACCGCACTGTTCCTGCTACCAGGTGACAACAAGTATAACAGCAACAAATAGATCAATAAAGAACTCTAGATAAACTGATCGATATCCATTTTTATGATTCTTTACAATCAGGTTGGGGTCCCCAGTGGCTCAGTTATCTGTGGTACCTGTCAGATGGACGAATACGCAGGAAGTCTCTTACTTGGACACATATACTCCACCTGGGTATTTTCAAAAGGTGGACGGTCCTTATTTGATTTTGTGCATGTATAATAGAGACTTTATGACTTACAGGGAAGGTTAAAACTGCTTTAATTGGTCCTTCTCCAATAAAGTTCTCCAATATGGTTGGAGTGGAAAATCAGGTTTAGACTCCAAATTTGTATGCTGATGATGACTATAATGGTCTCTCTCTTTGTCTACCTCTTTATTTATCTTCATCTTTGGTTTTTACAGGCTGTGGGAGTGCATGCATCTGCCAGATGAGGATGTGTACGGTGAGATCATGCAGCAGGCTGATGCATCTGCCTTGCGTCTGTTTGAAGCCTTGGTCGTCACCCTCCCGGAGACACTGCTCCACGCTTATGTGCTCATCTGTACTGATATAGGAGTCAAATCTCCAGGTAATCAGAAAGTGGGGTTGCAAGTTTGATAATAAGATCTGAAAAAGCACATATTTGTGCCTGTGCAGTACTTGTTGTCTGACAGCATTCAGTAGGTAGTTACTAAATATTTAAATTCACCAACTCTTGAAAAGGTTGGCATTAAAGTACAGTCACACTAGGTTGACGTGATGAACCTTAAAAACAAGACCTACATCTGCAGCTCTGTTCACATTTTTATAAAGAGTTTTGTTTTGTTTTTCCTCAAGTCAGCATCAAACATATAAAATTTAGATTTAGAACTCCAAAGACTTCCAGAGATGCTATAAATTTGGTGGCTACCAGTAACATCTCCACATATTATCAGAGTGTTCCTATGGTGCATATTTTTCTCTGTAATTATTGTAGGGTCTTTTCCTTACAGTATAAAGCACCTTGAGGTGACTGTTTGTTGTAATTTGGTGCATTATAAATAAAATTTAATTGAATATCTTACAATAGTGCAGGTTCATAATGCCTTAATGATGGCCTGTGGCTAAACAATGAAGTTCAAATAAAGTTTAATGTGAAAGTGCTGCAACATGATTATTAACAACCTTCTGCTCTGTAGAACATTTAGGCATTGGATAATTGTCGTTTTTTTTTTTCAGGTTTAGTCTGTCTGCTCCAAGTATTAGGGCAGTTAGCGGAGCACTATTTCAGAATGTATCCTTTATGTTTAGTGTATCAACTTTGGCTCTTTTACCAGAATGGCCACAAAAAATCTTTTATTGCTGCTGTAAATCAGATTCATTTCAGCATTATCTGTTCTTGTATCCTAAAGACTTGTATGATTGAATATTTCCAGTGTACTCATATTTCTTTTCCTTGCTGTTTCTGTCTCTGCAGCCTCAGTGTGTTTTGCAGTGTGTTTGCTTTCTCTTGCATGGGCCTTAGTGCTCTATGCCAGAGCCTGTTCACTCATCAGACCAGGACACTTACAAATGACCCCAGCTGCCATTCTCTGTAGACTACTGTGGAGGGTGGGCATGTTTAACAACTTTAAAACAACCAGCATTTACAACACAGTATATAACAGTATCAGTAGTGGTGCTGTGCCTGTGTTTGGTATGTCATAAATGTTTTGGGTTTTTTTTCATTGTGTTTGTGTGTCACATATGATTTCTGTTTCTGCAGGTGGGTATGTTGGGATCCAGGTTTGCCATTCTCATGCTCTTTGCCCGCATCTTCAAACAGTGGGTACTGGGGGTCATCGGTAAGTCTGGATTCCAAGACTTCATCTCAAAGTTTAGATTTTGTCAGGGATTCCCCACCACCACCAAAAAAAAGCAGCTTAGTCCCACTAAAGCCTAACTAGGGGATGGTTCAGGGTAATATGAGCATCCATTACTGTAACAGTGTATAGAAAAATGGAAAAGCATAATAGACCCCCTCAAAGGATATATACATATCTGGTTCAGGTGTGCATTGGCTGGGTGCGACTTTCTGGATGGTGTCCCAGCAGACAGATATCATACGATCAACAAGCCGATGGAGACTCTTCAATCTGGTTCTGGGAGCTATTCACATCTTCCTCTTCCTCAATGTGAAGTACGGTCAATCCAGATACCGCATGGCTGGTTTCTACCTGGTAAGTGTGTTTTTTTTGTTAAAATTATGCTCGTGTGCTCATGTTATGAGTTTAACACAGAGGGGGGGCTGAAAAGAACAGATGCACTGCAACATATAACTCTTGAAAAAAAAAAGTTGTGAGTTGAGTGCATCATCAGAAAACTGAAAACGTCTTTGAAAATGACTTGATTGCATTTTAATTGTGTAGCACTATGTTTTGTTGGGTGGAACACACAGAATGCTGAAAATGCCACTGAATATAGTCCTTTTTCACAGAAGGCTTTTTGACACCTCAACAAAGGTGATTAAACAAATCATCACAAGCTCTGTGATCTGCTGTCAAAGAAACCTTTTGTAATGTTATTTGAGGGGGGGGCATCCACCAGACCCCATGTGTGAGTTGCAAATAATTCAAATGTTAAGTCAGTACAATTTGGGATTGCATGTCTCTCTTTCGATTCTTCCTCAGGTCATGTTCTTAGAGAATGCTTTTCTTCTTCTGGCCTCCTCCTGGTTGTTTGCCATGGTGTCCTGGGACACTGTGGGCATCCCAGCTGCCCTGTTCTGCAGCTTCCTCATTGGTGAGATGCAGCCTGATTCTTATATTTCTGTGTGGAAATTCAAGTTATAAAAAGGGAATAATATAACTTTGTCAAAACCTCATTGTTTCTCTTCCTGTCACTTATTTTTTCTCTCTCAAGGAGTGATAGCTTTGGTGCTGTACTATCGTTTCCTCCATCCAAAGTCTTTTGAGATCTTCCAGAGTATTCGTCACAGGGGGATAACCGGGGCCTGCATGGAGCGTGGATCTACACTCTCATTAGAGGAGAAAGTCACGCCCACTTTCCATCGCCATGCAACACTGTCAGGTCTGTTATCTATCTATCTATCTATCTATCTATCTATCTATCTATCTATCTATCTATCTATCTATCTATCTATCTATCTATCTATCTATCTATCTGGCCGGCCAGTCATCCATCCATCCATCCATCCATCCATCCATCCATCCGTAAAGAATGACATGTGTAAAGAATGTGTGTTCTGATCAGGAGGTGGGACGCTCATGGACCTTCCTATCCAATGGGAGGGCTGGAAGCATCACCACTGGCTGCTGATTCGCTTAGCTCTGAAGACGGGGGATGTTTCAAGGATCTGGTCTGCGTACGGTGAGGGGGGACTGGCTGGACTGATGGGTCTGTCTGAAGAAGTTCACTCTCCTGATGAATTTTGTGTCCATCGGGTTAGTTGCCTTCCTGAGTTTTACATCCTATTAACTAGACTTTCTTAAACTTAATGTTTTGTTTTGGTTTTTAAGGTGTGAACCTTATGAAATTTTTCTGACTTTCTGATTTTTCTGTCATTTGTCAGATTCCACCAGTTCAACCACAGGTGTCTCAGAGCTCACAACCAGCTCTTCAACCAGCTCCTCAACCTGCTGCTCAACCTCCTCCACCGGCTCCTCCACAGACTTCACAGGCAAGATTTTTGTTTAACACAATTTATAGGACACCATACGAGGGTAATGTCTTAATTCTAACTAAGAACTAAAAGGCTTATTTCTCTGTACAGGATTATTTATGGTTGTTTGTCTACAGTCTGAGGCTCTGGTATCTGTAATTTCTCCAGGTGAGAGAGGTGGTCCAGCCACCAAAGCCAGCTTACTCCACTATAGTGGCCCGACCGGTGAGAAAAGCTCCTCCAACAACAATCCAGGATATGAGAAGGTTTCCAGAGATCATCCCAGTCCAGGAAGTCATTCTTGAAGAAACTGCAGAAGAAGACTCCAGCGCTGCACATTCAGAGGGAAAAGGTTGAATTAACAATAAACACTGAATGTTTTTGACAGTGCACACAAAAAACATACACACATAATTATAAAATACTGCTTTAGATCATTTTTAATACCATTGGGATTCCCTTCAGTCATAGTTTGGAATGGAATTTTTATGCTATTAGGCACCCTTGAATTGAAAATAAACAGACAATACTGTATACTGTACTTATTATGAGCATGTCTGATCTTAATAAGAAAATGAACACGAAGGGAACATTTTTATAAGGTGTCATGTGTTGCATTGTTGAGCTATGTTTGAAAACCCCTAAGGACAGAAACACAATCTTTTGTGCCACTTGGGGGCAGCAGTTAAATAAAAATCATCAGTTTGTAAAACTGAAATGTCAAATGTTCACCAGCAAGTCAGTAACAGTGTCTGGCTGCTGTTTGGAGCTGAGCAGGAAGTGTACTGTACTGTGAACATGTAAAGTAGGAGAGCAGTTGATGGATGTTAATGCATCACTCTGTTCCTTTATAGAGTCAGAGTTCTCTGAGTCCATGCAAACACCCTAAACATACCTAAGTTATGTTGTTCATCCTAAGCTAAAGGAAGAATTCGTGTACTGAATGCATTATATGCTTTGACCTTCTTATGAGTGCAGTGTATTTATTATTTATGATACAGACAAATCTGCTGCACTAGGTTTCTTACCTCTATTATTGTAATCCCTGCAGCATACATGTGCGTTGTTTGAAATGGACTTATCTTTTCAATACTTTCATTTTTTAAAGGTGATGAGGAGTTTCAAAGTGCTGCTTATGGCTCACCATCACTTTCATCACCTCAACAACCAGGAAGCCTCCGCCACATCGACAGCAATCAGGCTTCTCTAACTGAGGCCTCATCTTCGGTGGGTTCTCTAGACATCAAGACACCCGGCTGGTCACCTGAGCGACGTTCCCCTCTCCTGATTGGTTCCCCAGAGAAAAAACCAGGGCTTCCTGGAGAATCAACCACTACCCTGTATTTCAGTGCAGATGCGCAGTCTCCCTCCAGTGGGAGCTATCTCGGCTGGGGGTCAGAGTTGTCTCCCATCTCCACTTATCGAAGTCCCTATCGGATCAGGGAGGCCCGTTTTGTCACATCCACGCCCCGGCTAGAGCCCCGAGCTGAAAGTCCAGGCCCATCCCCTGTTGTTGTCATTCCTGCCACTCCTGGTACAACACCAGGTGGGACCCCTAGTGCTTCAACTCCAGCAGGATCAACTCCTGCAGCTTCATCTCCTGTCACTTCAACTCCTGCTGCCTCAACTCCTGCCGCTTCAACTCCTGCTGCTTCAACTCCTGCTGCTTCAACTCCTGGCGCAACTACACCTGTTATGCCCATTGTTCCTCTCACTCCAGTCATTTCCCATGCTCGCAAACAGATTGTCCAGTTTGTGGACAGCAGAGAGAGGGCAGTGTAATGAAGATAGGGGTACCTGGATAAAGAAAACCCTGGGTGGGGGGGTGGTGTATTTTTTTGCTGTTCTCAGCATTAGAAGCTTTTAAGTTAATTTAAACCTGTCAGAAGTATAGTATTGCTAATGTCTTTCCCCGTGTGTGCAGCTGGAGAGAGATTTAAGCGCAGAAAATGTATCCCACTTACCAACATCTAAAGGAACAACCCTTCAGTTTTAATAGCAGAACCCCTGGATTTTTATTTATGTATCCTTGTATGAAGGCCATGACAAAAATTGGCAGAAACATTTTAAAATAATATGTGTGAGGGGATTAGCTGAAATTTTGCTATTTGCGCATTACAGATTACAGAAAAATATTCACATAAGATTCAATCTGGATTGTTCCTCAAATTAAACAATTTCATGGGTGCTAATGAATGTGGAGCATCACTTCCAATAATTTAGGTAAACCTTCAAACCTAACTTTTAACTACTACTGCATAACCATAACAACGGGAAACCTACACCAAATGTCAGCTGAAGTTAACTTGGATGAAATATAAAAGAAGTCAAATTAGATGTTCTGGTGAGGAAGGAACTGTGGCTTTTAATTAAAATTTAGAGCATGAGCAATGGTACAGAGCTACTGGATGGATCCTTTTAATAAAAAAAAAACAAAAAAACAAAATCGCCAGTTTACAATAACTCAACATGCTGTCTGCCATGCTGCTGTGCAGATTTTCTTATAATGTCACACAGCAATGCAACAGTTTTTAATGTAAATTAACTCAGCTTCAGGCCAACGTTCACATTTCTAGATGTTATCACGATGTGTTTCTTTGCTTTTTTATTCATATTCTTTTTTTTTCTTTTTTTTTTTACCAAATGCTATTGATATTGAACATCTTGTCTTTTTCATCTTTTTCAGAAAATGGCTAATTATTCAGTCACTGAGTTATATTTACAGTGAAATACATATTGGTGTACACTCCCCTCTCAAAGCATTGGAACAGTGAGTCCAGTCCCTTTATTTTTGCTGCAGACTGAAAACATTTGGGTATGACATAAAAAACATCAATCTGAGACAAAAAATCAATATTTCAGTTTTTCTTTCCAGGTATTTACATCTGGATTTCATACACAGTTCAGATGATAGCTCATTTTATGTTTATCCACAAATTTCCTTGACACCCCTGCTCCAATATTGTTGGAAGGGAGTGTATTTTATAATTATTGAAATGAATGCGTGTGTGTGTGTTTATATATATATATATATATATATATATATGTGTGTGTGTGTGTGTGTGTGCGTGTGTGTATACAGAACAGTACACACACAGTTATGTATGTATGTATATATCTGTGTGTGTACCTACCTTTATTTACTTTGACCTCAATAATTTCAAACAGAAGGTACAGCTTAACTTTCCTTTTAGGCAGCTGACTGCTTATAGCATTATATTTTTGCAAAGTGTACTACAGTTATAAGATGAAAATTCATCAGAGGGAGCAGAATTAAATAGAATATTAAAGTAGTGAAATAACTATTATTAAAGAGTGTTTCTTTTATTAAATGAATTTAATTTTCCTTACATTTTTTTAAAACCTGTTTTTGTGTTTTAGTAGTCAGATATTTGATATCAAAATGTATCTTTTATGTACTGATTATAACAGCAATTTTTGGGCTCTGACTAATGCATATTCTTTCCGCCTGATGAAAGATGGGAAGCATATGATTGATGATATGGTATGTGTCAGTATGACACAAGATAAGGACCTGCAGTAGCGTCATTTACCAGTTCTGTGCACTGTCAATGATATGGGGGTGTAAAAAGATATAGTTTCTGGGTCAGGGTTAAACATGCATGGCGTATGTTCTGACCAAGCTAACACTTCAGATTAATACAAGTTCTTTACAGTTTTACATTTTAAATCTTAAATCTTGCTTAACTGCCTACTTACTAACTGGTATAATATTATATACTATTGAATGTGTTCAAAATGCACATCACTATACGCTTTTCTGAAACAAACTAAATTAGTTCCCAAACTTTGTTAGCTCAGACCACTGTGTTCTGAAATTACACTGCATTGCAGCACGGGAACTAGTTTTTAATCTGGTCCTACCTGAAGAGCTATACTTCTACTTGTGTCACAAATAGAGGTACAGCAGTATATCGCTCTTGAATCACTCCTCAGTCTGTCCATTGGTTAAACCACCTACCTCAATTAAAGTGAACTTCTGTGTTGCAATATCATTTTAAAACATTTAATAATGAAGTTAACAGAAGAAGAAAAATTAGCCGTGGCACAGTTAAAAGAAATTAGAAATTATGCGCTGCTATATCTGAAGTGGTCGGTACCTGTATTTACGTCATGATATGAAAACTATATGCAAAGTCGACATGTAATCACAGAATGTGACAATGTAAGTCTTCCGTGTGAGTTTATGTATTTTCAGTTTTTACTGTGCTGTATTGCTTTATTTCTTTGTTTCTAAACAAAACAATAACTGAATGGTAGTAACCGTAAGGTCTGTGTCTGTAATGAGCAGGTAAAGTAACATGGGCAGCGCTTTAAGATACTGTGAAACGGAGTTCATGGAACAAAGTCGAGACTTTGGGACTCGTTTTTGGTAGAAACTGCTTTTTTCAAACTGATGTCCAGCTTTCTGATAGATCACTGCACAATCACTGCATGTTACTCTTTCATACAGGCAGACAGAGATCTGTATCTACTCCCATAGAGAAAGAAAGCACTTGCATTAACTACACATTTCTTACTTATTTACTTTAACTGCACATTACAGTTATTAACACATGCTAGAATGTATGTGTGCGCAACAGCAATAAGCTAGCTAATGAATTGAGTGCACTTATGAAGAAATATCCACTCTCATGCTTTAAATGCATCAGTGCTTTGCCTTGTAGAAAGACAGTTTTATCTGCCATGCTTGCCTCATCTATGTATATTGCTTTAAAATAGAATAACATGCTTCGCTTTGTGTACCTGATGTATATGATAATATCTACTTGTGTTTCTAATTTGATTCATTTTGTACTTTTTAAAAGTTATTTTATATTTGATCATGTTACTGTTCATGAAATGTCTGGACAAGGCTTTGCGTTAAAGTTTGAAGATGTTTAGAGAGCAGATCGTTATCACTGACAGACTTGAATTAGTTTGCTGTGTCATTGTAACTTCGTCACCTCATCACCGGATGACCTCCTTTCATCAGTACGCATCACCTGCAAGGATTTCCACAGAGCAGCTGTGGATGGTAGTTGTGACTTATTAAGTGTGCTATTGATGTGACAAAAATAAAGTCATTTACCATGATCAAAGGCCAGAGTGATCGGTTGGATTTTATTTATATTATATTATTTTATTTTGCATACTAGAGATTCATTTATCCTCAGGCATGTTAACGGTCTTATTGTGGGAATTAGATACATGGAAGTGGAAGTGCAGCATGAGTTTGATCCTAACCGCAAAAAAAGCCATTGTAATTGTTACAGTATCAAAGTCTGTGAAATAGTTACTCTACTGACTATAGATACATTCTTTAAATTACATAAATATGCTAGATCGGCTGTAGGATTCAATGACAAGTCCTCCCACTCACCTGTGTCTAGTATTATTGTGTGACATGTTTACTGTGAGGAAGCTGAAATGAATACTAGATTTTGAACATGGTTTTCATATGGGACCTGTCTTCACCTGAATCTCAAGGTCAGCCCTGATTCTGAAATTTGATATACTGTCCTTTGCTTTATTCAGATACAGTCCTGATTTGTTTTTTTATGTTGTATAATTGTCGCTCTTAAATGTTTCAGATCAAACAAATTTTAATATTAGACAAAGGTAACCCGAGTAAATATAAAAAGAAGTTTTTAAATAATTAGTTTATTTTTTAAAGTCAAGCTATAGCTGCGTGAAAGGCAAAACAGGGAATCGACTCAAAACTAAGCATTATTTGCTCAAATGCACAGGGAAAAGAAACTAATTTAAACTGAGCAAGACTGGAGCCAGAAATACCTCATGTAAGACAAAACTAAGGACAAACAGAGCACACAACAGGAAGAGAGCCATAGATGAGGACATGACAAAGAAACAGGAGGACTCAGTTTATATATACGAGGTAATCAGGGAGATAAGACACACCAGGGAGCACAGCTGAAACTAATCACTACAGATGAGTAAAACTAAATACAAGAAACTATCAAAATAAAGCAGGAAGTAACAACATCAATCTGGAAATGTTTACAAAGCTATTTTTAAGGCTTCGGGTCTCACCTGCCTAAGTTAAGGTCAAAGTTCATGATTCAGCAATAAAGACTGGGCAAAAATAGCATCAATAGCAGAGCTCCAAGGTGAAAACCAGTGCTGACCAAAAACAACACATAGGCTCGTCTCATATTTGCCAAAAAAACATCACGATGAGCGCTAAGACTTTTGGACTGACGTGACAAAAGTTGAACTTTTTGGAAGGTTTGAGTTCCCTTACATTACAACATCATACCAACGGTCAATGTGGTGGTGGTTGTGTGAGGGTCTGGAGCTGTTTTGCTGCTTCAGGATCTGGTGACTTGCTGTAACTGAACCATGAATTTTGCTCTCTAACAGAAACTCCTGAAGGAGAATGTCTGGCCATCAGTTTAGGCCCCGAAGCTCACACTATTGCCTAAATTGGTTTCTGAGCATTGCCTCCAAGACAGAATAAATATGTTTTATATTGCTTACAGTCATGGCTTACACTTCTGGGATCAGCATATTTTTGTAGTCAATGGAACTATTCTGCATGTGCAGAATTATAAAATAAAAAAAATGCTATCATGTTTTGGAGAATTAAATTAATGAATATAGAAATATTTTGTATTTTGAACACGACATTTATAAGCAATATTTGTTCTAATTATAAATAAATTTAGTTACTCATTTGCCTAAAATTCCCAAAACGTTCTAAAAAGCTTACAAAGAATGCTAAATGTGATTTCCTGTGTGCAGTAGTAAATTATTTTGAAGTATTTTCTAAAAACTTCAGCTGAGAGCTGACGCAAATCAGCTGAGAAGAACTTTGAATTCTTTCCTAAAAGAGAAGCTGTAATCAGTAAAACCCCATAAAACTGATGTCAACAAACAGATCCACAATAATAATAATTCCATAACATGTCTGAATTTTTCTGCAGGACATCATGACAGATGCCTCTTTTGTCCAGCTGTTCTCTATCTTTGAATTATCGCTGTACAGAAACTCTCTTCAAAACGAGACAGTTGATCATTTGACACACTGCAACTTGACCCCAGACTGCTGCTACTTATGTGTTCCTGTGTATCATGTTTTTTATTAGAAACTGGGTCACTTACTCTGGTTACAAAAGAAATCGCTTTTGTTTTTATTAAAATTAGAGTGTGCTCGTACTGTATGCAGCTTGTTAAAACAATTATGAAAGGTGGTGTGGTGTGCTTATAGTGTTTTCCCCAACTCATCACTTTGAAAGTCAGATGACAGACTGATAAAAGGAAGAGAAAGCAGCTGGAATATCAGAGTGTTCTTTGTGGTCAGCAATCCACAGCATTATAAATCATGAAAGGCCAAAAATGAAAAAGTGCCTCATCAGGGTCAAATCACAAGATACTACTCAGAACACATACACATACATTCAATAGATAATATTGTTACAGATTATATACATGCAATAGATAAAAAAAAATACAAAGGACCATTTACAGAATAACATGATTTGTGTATTTATAGAAGACCACATCTTAATCAGATATAACAAATGACCATTTGGGCTTGAATGGATCTAACAGGTTCCACATAACTCTGCTTCAAGCAAATCTCATCATCTGCTCCTAAAGCCAGTGGATACCAAGGTTTTCTTGCATTATATTGACACTATTGTTCTTACATTATACAGCTGGTAGATGAGCATGTTTCAGTGTTGTTCCAGGAACACAGGGGTCACAGGGTCATTTATTTAGATGCACTAAACTTTCATTTCATTGGTCACTGGGCCATTCAAATTGCATATATCACTATTCAAATCTGATTTAAAAAACTGATAAAACCTGGGCTCAAAGCAAGGCTTTGAAGGGCTTTTTCGCTGGAAATGTAACCACAGATTTTAGTTCAGTTTTATTTGATCGTCATGCACATCCCTCTAACAGTGTTTCACAGCTTGCTTAGAAATGTACTACATTTAGATTACATTACTTGGTTTTTTTAATATTTAGATTGCAGCTATTCTACTTCAAATGTATTCTTTTGGCAGCATCACTTTCAAAGGTAAAGATGGGAGTTTGGGTGTTTTATAATACTGCACAACACAAAAGCAATGCCCCAAAACTCACAGCTTACAGTGTGACAATAAATAAGGTTCTAAGTAAAAAAAAAAGTGAGTGAATACATAGTTAAATTGCACGGTTTTCATTCTTAATAAACTTCAAATACATACATAGATACTTATATACATACATCCACCGGTCTAAACCGGTGGTTAACGTTAGCACCACTCTGCGGTCAGATTAAAATACTGCAGAGCCACTGAGTCCCACCGCGCCACATTTTTCACAAAACAAACAAACAAAACAAACAAAGAAAAGTCGTGTGATTGATTTAAATTCAGGTGGTTGATTTTATCAGCAAGAAAATCGGTATTGATCATCCAAACCAGCGGTGACCACGTGGGTGTGGGTGAGATCATGTGAGCTGAGTGCATGTGACCGCTTCACGTGTTTCCAGGAATAAATAAGTGGCTGGGAGGACAGTTTCCGTCTACTTTACCGTACTCACGTCGACAGGATCAGGTGGGGGGCAACCTGGAGAACTGATCGCTGAAATAACTCACAAACAAGCTACAGGTATATATTTTGTTGGTATACATTTTGTTTATTTCTTCCTCCGATTTTAGCTGTTGGGTTGTTTACCCGGAGAACTGACTGCTAGCTAAATCTGTGTCATAAACTAGTAGAGAAAGTACGTAAAACAAACAAATGATAAGTACAGCTTATATCGTTTATCACTAACGTCCACCAATAAGATACAAGAATGTAGATAGGAACTTATTTGTTTGGCTTACATGTTGCTGTTTTGTGTTTGTTTTTTGGGGTTTTTTGTGTGTGACTGGGTGACCCATTTTAGCTTCACGATCAGATATTTTGAAACCGGTGGAGCCATTTCCCCTCTCCAAACACCCATGCATCATACGTGATTTACACTTATTGTTTATTATTCTGCGGATTTTGGTGTAGGCATGTAGTATCTCGACATCTTAAACATAAGATAACATGCATATATATAGTATAATATCTGGGATTTGAAATATTGTGTAGCATAATCCTGAATTGTGTCAGGGAAATGGAAAGTGCAACTGTGGTTCGTAAGCGCGGCCTTTGAGCCCTGATCTCAAAGTAAGTGCTGAAGCTTTGCTCAGTTAGTTCTGAACATGTCAGGTGCAGAAGGGGATCCCAGCTGGATGGGTAAACCAGAGAGAAGTGAAAACTGATTCTTCTAAATAGACAATGACGGATTTTCCGTCCTGACTGTGGCAATGTATTGTTCAGTCCAATGTAAATGAAAAAAACATGACATCTGCAGAAAGAAGGAAAGATCTAGTCTGGACTGCCACTTACAAACGACCTCAGACATTTTCTGATAGCAGGCCCTGGACATTATAACAAGTAATAAGGAAGTACATGGTTTTTTAACCTGTGGTTATCAAGATTAATCCATGTAGTTTGACAACCTTGCTGACATAACTCCTGATAATAAAGGAATAATAGAATAATAAAAGGTGTTAAAGGAAAAATCCACACCTCCAGATCTGGTGCTGTGTGGGATTTTTAGAAGGAAATCTACA
Organism: Bujurquina vittata; assembly: GCA_015106715.1. Lineage (NCBI taxonomy): Eukaryota > Metazoa > Chordata > Actinopteri > Cichliformes > Cichlidae > Bujurquina > Bujurquina vittata. The sequence goes on along the minus strand of VUQK01018487.1, from coordinate 6,684 downwards.
CAAAGTAGTTGTAATTGATCACCTTCATCTTATAATGGCACATTTCTCTCCTAAAGGTAGTCTCCTCTCCTCTCCCCTCTATGATTTTCTCCCCTCACAGAAAAGACTGAGAAGTATCAGCACAAAAACAACCAGGTTTCCACAGCCTTCTCAACAGCCTAAAAGCATTTTTATATAAGTTCTAATAACATGCTGTGAACTGTTGTTGTTTTTGTGTTGTTCTTATGACTTTTTATATGATCTTTTATTGTTTTAATTAGCATTTATTGATTCATTTTATTATGTCATATTGTGTGTATGTTTTTAACAATGTGTGGGTCTTAACCAAAACAAATTCCTATCAACTTGTCGAGATGGCCATGAATTATTGAATCTTGGCTCCAGGAAGCCAGGGCCCCTGTCAAATGGTTTGAAAAAGATACTCTTTGACCCTTGCAGTCACATCTCAGTCCGTTTCAACAGCTGTGGCAGGTTTTGGACCTGGATGGTTTAAACACCATCAAAACAGAGGATCTCTTTTGAAAGAGCGCTAAGGTGCACCACCCTGTGCTATGTTAGTTTTTCCTTTAATTTGTCTATGTGCAGAGGGAAGAGGGCGGAGTATTAAAAAATGTTAAAGTGCTACAGTTCAAAAGACAAATTTCTGTAGACTCAAATGATTGAATTAGCTTCAGAGATTGTGCTAATCACTGGTCTGAAAAGAAGATAAGGTCTCTGTCCTTGTAAACCCGTTTCAGTGGCTGTGGCTTTAGCTTTGACTCATCAGTTTTCATCTTTCTCTTAAACCGCCCACATAGGGGGAACATTTACGGCCCTTTGGCCTTTAAAAAAAAATTGTTAAATGTGGAAGGTTTTTTGAGAAATAAGGGCACGGCTGAACAAAGCCCTCACAGCCTCTTCACTATGACTCAGCAGCTTAAAGCAGCTAGGTGGTGTGTGCGTTCAAAAGTATTGACTTGATACCGATACCTTTAGAGAAGACAGCAGTGTGGGTCAGCAGGTTTTTCATCCACTTCCTCAAATCACACATTTAAAAAAAAAAAAAGAAAAAAGATTTTTATGTTTTTTAGGGGAGGAACTGAAACGACTTCTGTAGAAACAGGGAAAAAAAGTCCATGGTGTGTTTTAGATGTGTCGTTAAAAATGTTCTTTTTTTTTTTTAAGCCGTCCTTGTTTATTAGCACCCCTAGTTTTAAGGGGGTTCATTTTTTATGCACAAGATCTGGAGGACACTTTTTCTCTACACACAGGCTCTCCTTTACTGAGGTGTGTGTGTGTGTGTGTGTTGTCAGGAGGTACTTCAGTGCGATCAGCGTCATTCTGCTACTGGAAACTTTCTATTCTTTCTTCCCATTTTCTGACATTGCAGTCCATCATGTGATAACCAGTTTCACAGAAAGTCACATGTT
>VUQK01018486.1:0-11687 GCA_015106715.1 Bujurquina vittata | reverse complement strand
ATTAGCTCAAGAACAGTGTGTAGAGAGCTTCATGCAATGGGTTTCCATGGCTGAGCAGGTGCATCCAAGCCTTACATCACCACGCACAACGCAAAGTGTCAGATGCAGTGGTGTACAGCACGCCACCACTGGACTCTAGAGCAGTGGAGACGTGTTCTCTGGAGTGATGAACCACACTTCTCCGTCTGGCAACCTGATGGACGAGTCTGGGTTTGGTGTTTGCCAGGTGAACGGTACTTGTCTGACTACAAGTGTAAAGTTTGGTGGAGGCGCGATTATGGTGTGGGGCTGTTTTTCAGGAGCTGGGCTTGGTCTCAGTGAAAGGAACTCTTAATGCTTCAGCATACCAAGACATTTTGGACAATTTCATGTTCCCAACTTTGTGGGAACCGTTTGGGGATTGCCCCTTCCTGTTCCAACATGACTGCACACCAGTACACAAAGCAGCTCCATAAAGACATGGATGAGAAAGTTTGGCGTGGAAGAACTTGACTGGCCTGCACAGAGTCCTGACCTCAACCTGATAGAACAACTTTGGGATGAATTAGAGCGGCGACTGTGAGCCAGGCTTTCTCACCCAACATCAGTGTCTGACCTCACAAATGTGCTTCTGGAAGAATGGTCAAAAATTCCCATAAACACTCCTAAACCTTGTGGAAAGCCTTCCCAGAAGAGTTGAAGCTGTTATAAGTGTGGGCCGACGTCATTTAAACCCCACGGATTGTGGGGGTGACAGGATGTCACTCAAGTCAATGTGTGCGTGAAGGCAAATGAGTGAATACTTTTGGAAATTATTCAATTATTATAATCGAAAACACCACTTGGAGCCCACTGACAAAAGAATAAGTGAAAGTGTGGAGCATCCAGTCAATTTTAAACCAAAACTGTGAAAATGGCCTGCTCCGGCACAGGTTATATTCTCAGCACCTCATTGGGTATGAAATCACCGCCTACTGACCAGTCAATTCTCCAGAAAACATCTTCATCATTCCTGGAAGACCCCCCTCAGACCTCTGTGCACACAGTTTTACAACAACTTCATTATTCTACAAGCATGAATATATGATCCTGAAACACAGTACCTATTTGTACTTGCTGACCTGATATCAAATTTGCATGCAGACTGAGCTTCCATTTCAGTTCTACTTTTACATTTATTCTTTACTTTCAGGCTATTAATCACCACTTGGGCTGCAACTGAAAGAACAACAACTAAAACAGTCCTTTAAACATTAAAGGAAATAGTTGATTATTACCCATCAGATTCTCCTGTGTCTTAATGATAGAGCTGTGATATTGATAAGTCTGTTAATTCTCAGTCGGCTGTTTTTGCTGCCTCTTTTTCCTGGCTTCAAATAGGCTAAACTTTATCAACATTCATGTTTGCCAACCTTACAGACCAAAGCACTTAACACATTCACATATTCATACAATGCATTTAATTCTAAACTGCTCAGCACTTTTACACACACACACAGCTGCTTTGTCTGAGGCCGCTGTGCTGCTTTCAGCCTGTATTATGTGTTTAACCCCTTTATATTTTTCCCCACAGTAAAATTTCATCTCTCTTTGTAAAATCAGATGCTCTGCTCCCTGGACTCTCATCCAGAACTGTGATGGGGACCACCCCTTTTATCCGAACACACTGATTAAACTCTGGGCTAACTTAGTAAGTTGATAACAAGCTTTGTGCGACCGCTTACTCTCGCTGACCGATGTTAGGGTAAGCAAAGCCGGACAATACAGGGTTTTTTTTTTTTAAGATCAACATTGAGTTAAAACATTTGCCTAACATGCAAAAGATCCTCGGTTTGAGACTGGGAGCACACACAAATCCCTGGGAGGATTGCATTAGGAAGGACATTCAGCATTAAATATAAATAAGTCTGCACCAAATATGTTAATTCATCTGCCATGGCAAGCTTTTCCAATATCAATAATTGGTGACTTGCAAATCAGACAAATATATTTTGATCCCCAGCCTTCGCCTCATGTTATGCACCCAGATGCTGAGGAAATTCATGCTCCTAATGGTGAAGAGCATGAATTTTCACAACTGCAAAATATATAAATCTAGCACTGATAAATAGCTAATACTAGCAGATAACATCAGCCTGCCGAGGTTATCGGTCGGGCTTTATGGGTAAGTGAAAAGACCACTACCTTGGTCGTAGAGTGCAGCATTATTTTGATAACACTCAGCCTCTCCTGCCTCCCCGGAGCTGACTCTATAGTAACGTTGCTATCAATAAGGAAGCACTACTAACGTAACACATACACACCTGACCAATCACTTTTAGTTTGATGTACTCTCCGTCTTTCTTATCCCCTCCGTCTTGGCTGGATGGTTTTGTCTCCTAAAGGTAAACAAACAGCGAATAAACAAAACACTTCCAAACAGCGCACACGTATATATTTATATATTTCCAGCGGGCCCGAAAGCTTAATGTCGCTGCTTTGTGGTCAATATACTGACACCGTTTTCCTGCTGTTTCGGTTTCACATTACTGCCAACAACCGGTGCCCCGCAGCAGAACTTTAAGAAAGACACCAGAGCTAGCCGCTAGCTGCTACATAAGCTGTGACTTCAGGGCCTGAAGCTACATGAGCTAACGGCTAGCATATTAGATAACCCGATACGAGGTAGCGGCCGTAAATAAACGCTAACCAGTCTTTGTCCATTCCCTACAGGTGATAAAACCGCACGGAGTCTTCAGAGACTTCGTCTTACCGTATCTGACATGTTCCTTCTATGTGTGTGCTGAGCAAAAATACACTGACAATAGATGCAGGGTTAGCTCAGAGGCGCAGCTGCTGCCTGATGTTGCGCGACATTAACCTGAAGTGACGCAGGGAGCTGTGTCTTTCAAAATAAGTCTCTTTCTTGCGCTGTCGCGAAAGCTTTATTTTGAAAAACGCAACAAACGTCTCAGCCTGTGACGGTACAGGTCGTCAACCTGTACTATAAAAACAGCCATTTACCACCACACACGCACGCACGCATGCACACGCACACACGCAACAAAACAAACACTGAATGGAGCCGTTAAGCACAATAAACCCCTGTGAATCCTATTAAGTGTAAATGAAGCTTTATAATTTTATTCAAATCTTTCTTCTTTTTCAGTTGCTCCTTTCAGGGGGTCACCACAGGATATCATCTGCCTCAATCTCATCCTATCCGAGCATCCTCCTCTGTCACTCGAACCCTCTTGCATGACCTCCTTCACTACATCCATGAATCTTCTTTGTGGTCTTCCTCTTTTCCTCCTGCCTGGCAGCTCCAACTTCAACATACTTTGTCCAGTATATCCACTATTGTCAGTGTCAGCATCTCCAAACCATACATTATAGCAGGTCTCTCTAAGATCCTTAAACTTTGTGCTGCCATCCTTCTGTCAGAAATCCCTCGACACTCATCTCCACCCGTTCCACCTGGGTCTGACAGTCGATCCAAGGATTTCATCCCAATACTTAATGGCAGTCAGGGTGCCGTTGCCTAGCCTGTAGAGGTCTGTGCGTCCCTCTATGGACGTGCATCCCCAGACCATTACTGACAGGCAGCGAAATGTTCTCCATGGCTTTTCCAGACCCTTTCATTTCTGTCACATGTGCTCAGGGTGAACCTGCTTTAATTTGTGAAAAGCACAGGGTGCCACTGGTGGACCTGCCAACTCTGGTATTCTATGACAGTCGATCTACATGGTGCCCACTTGAGAATGTCGGGCCCTCAGGCCACCCTCATGAAGTCTGTTTCTGATTCTTTGCAGACCAGTGACCTGCTGGAGACCATTTTGTACCTCTGCCAGTGCTCATCCTGTTCCTCATTGCACAAAGGAGCAGATACCAGTCCTGCTGACGGGTTAAGGACCTTCTACGGCCCTGTCCAACTCTCCTAGACTAACTGCCTGTCTCCTGGAATCTCCTCCATGCTCCTGAGACTGTGCTGGGAAACACATCAAACCATCAGGATATAGCACCTATTGGCGGGCCATCCTGGTGGAGTTGGACTACCTGTGCAACCTCTGCAGTGTCCAGTTATCACCTCATTCTACCAGTGGTGACACTGACCCTAGCCTAAATGTCAGTGGCCTCCACCTGTAAAACCATTATCTTATTGTTGCCCCTCTTGCGCACCTGTTGTTAATTTCATTAACACCCCCTTCTGCTACAGAACTGAATACACAGTGCAGATAACACATATTTATGTCAGTCAATATCTGTTGTCTGTGGATTATCACAGAAAAGGGTTAAAAAGTAAAAGGTTAAATAGTTGTAAGTCATTTCCCTCCAGAGTTATTAACATAATGAACATTTTTATTGATTTATTGGAGGTTGTTGTTGTTCTTGGTTTTGTGTTGTTGTTGTTTTTTTGTTTGTTTTTTTAGGAGGCAAGGCCGGGATTGAGGCGGTCTGATCCTTTATCAAGCTGGGTGTAACAATCTAAAGACCAAAACCATAAAACCCTGTCTCGATAACACAAGTTCTAAACACAGTAATAAACACAAACAACATGAACAAAGTCAAACTAAAATATCATTTAAAATCAGGTAGATGAAGACATATAGAAAAGACACATTGCAGAACATATGGGGCTGGTTTTCTTATTTTGTCAATGTCTGGTGTACTTAAAAAAAACACTCCTACGACTTTCTAGTCTCTTTTTTTATTGTGTTTTTATTGCAGGATCATTTTAAAGCTATCAAACACATCATAATGTTTACCCAACAGTAACTGCTGATTCACTTAATTCTAAATTTTACAACACAGCTAGTTTTTTTTTTTAAATTACTTACATCTAGCCAATACAAGCTACTATAAACAATACACTTGACTAGTTTGATCAGCCCTTAAAACACATGAACACTGATTTATTTTGAACTTGACTTTTTTAAAACCTGTTTTTATCTCATCTGGCTGACATTAGAACTTCCATTTGTGGTTGGGTCAGTCACGCAAAGGGACAATGATCCCAAACACAGCACCAAACCTACCACCCAATGGCTGAAAAAGAAAAGAACTGATGTGCTGCAACAATTGAATAAAGGTCCAGACCTAAACCTGACTGAAATACTGTGGTGGGACCTTAAGAGAGCTGTGCATGAACAAATTACAAACTCAACCCAAAATTCCTCCACTGTGATGTGAGAAAAGCTTCTTCTTCATCTTTAGCAGCAATAACTTCAAGTCAAGATAACTGCAAGTTATAACTGCTATATACAGGCCTGACGTGCAGTATTCTTCTGCTCAATTCCAATTCCACATGTTAACCTGTACATTATATATGTACCTATTTAGTCTGTAAATAACTCTTGTTTAGTTGGAATTATGTCCAATCTTACAGTTTACATCCTTCATAACTAAATATGTTTAAATATAGTGTATGTATATGTCAGTGTGTGTGTCTAAATGTATATACATCCATCCATTTTCCTTCACTTATGGAATTAAGTGTTGCAGAGGGGACTGGAACCTATCCCAGTTGTCACAGGCCGAGAGGTAGGGTACACCCTGGAGAGCGACAGACATTCACATTCACACCTGTTAACCTGTGGACTAAGGAGAACCTGGAGAGAACCCATGCAGAGAACATACATACAAAGGCCCCAGACTGGATTTGAACCTAGATTTGCTGTCAGGCAGCAGTGCTAACCACTGCACCACCATGCCACCACAGTGTGTACTAGCATATTAATCTGTTATTCAAATTTTATGTACCATGTGAGGGACTATGGCTATGATTTCGTTATACTTGCATAATGACAATAAAGACTCTTGAATCTATAAATCTATATAACAATAATGTAAAAATAATATAAAAATATTTTTAAAATAAAAACTAAAATAACTCAGGGATTTAATGCCAATCAGAAGTATTTATTATTTAACAGGAAACGTATATTTCTCTGACTTGATAGGTCGTATTTTTATTGGACTCTTCCAACGAGGTTGGGGTTAAAACCTGCCAAAGTTTCCCAAAGTTAAACGTGATCTCCAGTCATTACCTGTCAAAATAAAATACACGCTAAAACACAATACGCACTTTATTATATGTTCTTTTATAGTGTCTCCGTACTTCCGGTGTAAACGAACTAATTAATACGTATTTGCTTGATGGCGCTGTAGGGTCAGAAGCGAGCGGAGCGGAGACTAGGGTGTAAAGTACAATTAAAGGAGCACCGCCGATTAACTTAGCTTTTAAACTGCTGTACATACACGGAGCTACTCTGTTGGACGAGCTGCCGTTTTGTGATTTTCTTCCCGGAAAGCTCCAGCAGGCTCATCTGACAGCCGTCGGGCCTCGTCGTCGTTGTGGTCCGGCAGGACTCGAGTGAAGTTGGGAGCGGACTGTCAAACTTCTGCTTCCTCCAGCGGCTCTCCGCGGGGCCCGGGGCTCCTGTCACTGGCCCTGTGGATGAGGAAGTAACTACATATCTTAACAGTGCCCAGGTACGGCAATAAAAAAGAACAGGCTTCGCTTGAAGCGCGTATTTTTTCCCCATTTACGGGCTGTTTTTCTTTCAGAGCCGCGCAGCGCAGGTGAACGCTGATTAGCTGTGCGGCTAGCTACTAGCATTAGCTCAGCTTGATAACTTCCTCGGCCTGACAGCTAGTAGCACACGTCCAGCTGAGCTTCACTTATCGGCTCAGTATTTATACAGCAGATCATATTTCGGGGGTACTTGCCAGAAGTGGCTTATTATTCCTAATATTTTTATGATTTTTATAAGCTGTTGTATTTGCTAGTCTGCTAGCAACAGTTGCTGTGTTGCGGCGGCTACTCGGCTAACGCTAGCAGGTTAATCCAAAGCAAGCTAATTATCTACCAAACGAGGCCGTAATTGTGTCATTGTTGTTGATACCAACTTTGTTGTGAGCGCTGAGCAAGAGCCAGCACGGAGGAGGAGGGAGGAGAATGATGGTCGTGGTGTATGTAAGAAGAAAAACAGTGCTAAGCTAAAGCTAGCATCAATGCTGCAGCTTTCTCATCAATCAGTGATGATCACAGACTCATCACCAATTTCCAATCAGCTCCTCATCAGCAGAGGCCATCTTGACTTTAATTTCCACTCTCACTGTCTTCTCTATGTAGTATCAATGATCTGACAGCTGGTGGTGATTGTGCATAATAAATCCAGGGAAATATCAAATGAATATTAATGAATGTAATCAATAAACTGCTTCTGTTCCTCATTCAAGTGTGTGCAGCCCTGTGCTGTGGCCCTTTGGATACTCACAGCTAAAGTAATTGCATATTGCACGAAGCACAGCAGTAAAATAGTATAATCTACATATAGGTTGCAACTTAAGGGAGAAGCCACAATGCTTGACCTAATAAAGGTTTGACATAACCAGTGATCAGTAAAGCAAAAAAAAGTGTGCTGTATAAGTCGATTGATCTGAATCAAACTGCCTGTAATGGACCCCCGTTAATCTAGTATTTTCACATTAAAATAACAGGAAAATACCAGTTAAAGCATCCATCTGTGTGGAAAATTGGTCTAAAGTGGGCTCAGAATTTCCACCACAGATTTGTGTTAAGGCTTTTGCTACTCCTATGTTCTGATGTAATTTATGACATAAAATCACAACTTCTAATACACTCTGCTGTAGGGCTCAACAGATTAAGGGCTTCAGTTCCAGAGGGGATTTTTCCTGATTCATTCTCTCCCTGATATTAGAAAAATCCCTACGTAAAGAGTTTTAAGATTCAGACCAAACGGAGCAGCTATGAGGTGAATCATAACCATGAAAAGATTTGAGTTGGATTAAAAAAAAATAAAGTAAAACACAAAGAGCTGTGTACAGGAACTGCTCATCCCATAATGCATTGCAAATTCCAGATATCACAATCGATGACTTCGAGCCTTGTTGAATTCAATCCTTTTCATTCTCGAAGTGTTCTATAATAACCATGTTTGAATATGTGTTATAATTTGTGTATGGTGAAGTATATTCTTGTTATTGATAAGGTACAGCACTTCATTCCTCACTACAATTGCTGTTTTCTGAAGTTTTGTGCCCACCTGACGTTCCTGTGTTTAAAAATGTCCATGGTAATGGTGACCCCTACCAATCAGAGACTTTGCTCTTTCAGTTTAGGATTGTTGGTAGAGTAGTTTTTTCCTGCAGCCTTCTAAATAAAATGTGTTTTTCTTAAACCAAGGTTGATGTCATACAGACTAGTTTCAATGAGCACGTACCATTGTTTAACAATGTTATCTTAGTACTAAGCCTGCTTTGGATGGTTACAACATTATGACTCATAATCAGAAGCCCTATGGAGAGTAAGGATGAGGTTTTTACTTCAGGAACCTCACAGCTGAGCTCAATATTCTTATGGGTTAAATTAGCACTATATAAAGTAATTAAATTAGCTTTTTTTGTGCACCAGTAAAAGTCTGATCTGCATTTGTGCTCAAAAGTTTAGGCAGTGGCACCACTGTTCAGTTTTTGAAACTTACAAAATCCTTAAATTGTTAACCACTAGATCATAGGACTGTGCATAAAATAATCTAAATAAAAAGTGAAGTGGCAAAACGTTTGACCATGACAGCGCTGGATTGGCCCCGTTAGACTTGGTGAAATATTTCTGTCCTGATGGAGGCGATCTCTTCCAGGGCAGCATCCACAGGGCACAAGGGGTCACTGAATAGTCAGATAAGGATAGAAATTGAGGGACTGTGGGATATACCAATCCAATTTTTTTCCTGTTCCAATATGATGCCGATACCTTGGCTTTGGGTAGAATACTGTACAAAAGTCTCGAGTCACCCCTCATTTCTTTATATTTTGTTAGAAAATTGGAAATGGGTGCAGAAATGTATTGAAATGCGCAAACATACACTTAGTGTGATTATCTTTGTTCCATCTAACTGCATGTAAGGATTTATGGTGTGCTTCTTGTGTTTCAGGAGAAAGGAATCCCTTTGATGGGAGAATCCTCTTTTCTGGCCTCCTGGGTCAATCGCCGTGCCATTAAGATGGGTACGTACATGCTTTGAGATGATGTTACTGTTTGGCAGTGAGCCAGCTTCATCTTTTGTCAAGCCCATAATTTGAGGAATGTTTTTCCCTCTGAACAATGGCTCTTTGACATATTTGCCTGACAATAGTCCCTTGTGTTGTGTGGTTAAGTGGAAGCGGCTTGTCTGAAGAGATAAGTGCAAACAAGACAACTTCATTTGTAATGGGTGTACTATAAGGGGTGTTTTAGATCAGTCTTTTGCAGTGAGATGTTTGAGGGTTTTTTTTTTAATGATAGAACCTGTTAAATAAACAAAGGTCATGTTGTCTTGCAGATGAGCAGGAGGCGCTGAACTCCATCATGCAGGACTTGGCCGAACTGCACCGCTCTAGTCGTCCTGCCACGTTCCTGGGGGATCTGTGCAAACCCAAAGCATCCTCGCCCAAGAACCAGGTAACGCAGTGAAAGCATGAAGGCTCAGCCTGATTTGCTTATGTTTAGTTCTTCTTTGCTCTGGCTGTCTTTAACTGTCAACTCTGTGTCCAACAGAACGATGTGAGAGTGAAGTTCGAGTTCAAAGGGGAGAAAAGGTGAGGTTTCCACCGCCACATTTACCCCTTCAGCGTCATCAGTGCAGACCAGCAGCCATGCCCTCCTCTGACCTCTCACCTGTCTTCTTCTCTGCAGGATTTTGCAGTTCCCTCGACCCGTCAAGCTGGAGGACCTGAGGTCGAAAGCTAAAGTTGCTTTTGGTCAGACGATGGGCCTTCACTACACAAACAATGAGGTACAAAACCAAAAGGCACCAAGCCTGAATATCGCAACACCATTCATCCATTGTCTCCGGGGTGTGGGGAAGTCTAAGCAGAGGTCTCCAGACCTCACTTTCCACAGCGACGTCCTCCAGCTCTTCTGGGGGGACACCAAGGTGTTTCCAAACCAACCCAGTCAGATTCCCAAAGCGCTTCATTGGCTCCTTGTGACGGGGAAAAGCTGCATCTCTGAGCTCCTCCTGAGATCCTAAACCTGTCCCTGTGAATACATTCGGTGGAATTGCATAATTGTGACTAGTCAGCCAGACGTTTAAATGTTAGTGCTCTGAAATACTGGTGGGTTCAACTGATTTATATTAATGTACAACAACGAGATACCCGTTGGTCCTAAGATGCCTGTTGGTAGGGGCGGGTGACATCATGGTCCGTGGTCTGTTCCTAGTAAACACACCACAGTCATGCTAACCAGTACATTTCTGCAGGGCTTTGATGTAGAAAATGAGTGTATGAAAGCTGCGTTAGAATAAGCATCTAGAGCGACGTGAGACCACATCCTGTACAGGCGAGTGGATGTTAACCTCCTGCTGCTGCGGCTCATAAGGTTAGATACACCCTGCAAACTAATCTGACACTGTGCATGCAGTGTTATCCACAGAGGAAAGTGCTCTACATTTCAGTGACATTCAAAACGCCATTTAATTATTGAAGAATGTGGCTAACGGATGGCACTTAACTTTGCAATATTTGTATGGCCACTGCTATCCTTGATCGCAATCACTACCCACTGCTTGTGGTCATAGGTGAGGTTAAATCAATAGCTTTGCTTTCACGCTAAGCCCTCTCCACCGTAACAGACAGCACAGTGTCTTCATCACTGCAGATCAACTGTCAAATGTGAGCAAGACACCCGCGATTCTCGAGCTCCTCCCCAACCTGGAGCATACAGTCCACTCTTTTTTTCCATCTGAGAGTCATGACCTTTGACTTAGTCCTGCTTCAGCAAACTGGAGGTCACCACTCGATGAAGCCACACTATCTCCAAAAAGCAGAGATCCTAAGACCCGTCTTATATATACTGATATTAAATCAAAATGGCAAAGACTGATTCCTAAACCACTGTTGTTGGTTTTTTCTTTCCCCGCCTTGCAGTTGGTGATTCCATTGACCACTCAGGATGACCTGGACAAAGCTGTAGAGCTGCTGGATCGCAGTGTTCACATGAAGAGTCTGAAGATCCTCCTCGTGCTCCAGGTCTCTTCTGAGGTCCGCCACACACAATATATACATCCATGTTACGACTGCTACACCTGCTGCTTTAATTTTCTGTACTGTCATGTATGAGGTTACCTGTCAGTCTGTTCCCTTCAAACTTTTTTTTTTTTTAAATCTTCATATAAGAGCAGCTTTAACAATCAAAGATTAGCTGAAAAATGAGGAATAGTAATTGAAATTGCTTCTGTTCTAAGATATGACAAACAGCCAATGTTCCCTCTAAGCTGCGCGCTTGTGCAATCGCGGACTGCTCACACATTCTCAGCGCACAAGAAAATCTATGCAGTGCAAAAAATTGAATCCAACATGAACCGTAAACTAATTAGACCAATAAAAATTCTTTCCATACCAATTTGTAGTTTAAGTCAGTGAGTTTCAGGTGTTAAGCCAATGATACGATACGGTTCACTTATGCAATCATCGCATCCTATTGTGTGTACGTACCTTGTCCATATGCACCGTGCAGGTTAGCTAGGTAAGAACAGTGTGGTGGAGTTTAGTGACGCGAATGCTAACCCATTATCACGGCTAAGCAAACTGGCAGGGCGGACATCCACTCAACAAGCCAAAATAAAAAAAGAAATGTTTGCTCTTCAAAACATGCAGCGAAGCCAAAGTAGCAAGCGAGTTTGCCTGGCCAAAGCACGACTCTCACATACAACATAACACACATC
>VUQK01018482.1:38776-65486 GCA_015106715.1 Bujurquina vittata | reverse complement strand
CTATTAAAATGTAAACAGAAAATATACTGAGCAAAAACAACAGAAGGCTGACTTATTATTTAAAAAACAGTCTGCAGTGAAGTAGACTTCACCAAAGTACTTCCTCCTGTGTGTACTCCTGTACAGCCAGTACTCTGTGCAAATAAAAAAACATGTAAAGAGACTGAATGAACAAAATTCCTTCAGTCAGAAAGTTTGCTGAAAAAACGCTAAATCTAGCAACAACGTCACAGAGTTGGTAACACTGCATGACCCATGTGAGCAAAATCCGCTGCGTGGTGGGGTGACGTAATTACGCCATGAAATTAGCATATCATGATATAATTTATTTTCCCGGGCAAGAGTTTTGCACTTTTGCCTACTCACTGTTGGGTATGGATCTCAAATATGTCATGTTCTTTTTTTTTCCAGGATTAACATGGCCTCTATTTGTGCACAGCTGTGTCTAAGAGGCACGGGTCCTCTTTACTCTAAGACAGTGAGCAGTACCTGGCAGTATTACACTCAAGTTCAACAGTGGATTAAGGTGACAAGACTACCAACTAAAGTTAGTAATGGATTATTGATCAGGGAAAATCACACAACAGCAACAGCTCTGACAAGATTGAGTTGGAAACAACAGATTTGCTTCTGCAGTGGCTCAACAGATAAATATCTGACAACTGAGGCAAAGGAAGGCAACTATAGAGATGAGTTGTCAAGAACTGATGTTGCACACAAGACTCAACTATTGCCAACCAGAGATGCTGTACCAGTTACTGAACATCACATATCATTGGGTAGGTAGTGGTTTGCTGCTGTCACCATTCATTATTAGATTAAAGATGGAAGATTATTTTCTTATCATGTTGGAATTTGCTCACTCTGAAATATCTTTGTCAAGCAGATTTGGATGCTGTGGCTCAGCCTTCAGCATTAGAAGAGATCAGCGATGAAGAGGCTGTCAGTATATCTGTTCCCTCTGGCATCCCTCCAGCCTCCACTACTCTTAGAGATTATGTCGACAAGTCTGAGACACTTACCAAGCTGGTACAACTAGGTAATCAAATGAACCACTTTTTTTTATCACAGTATAACTTCATCTTCAAAATTTTCATCCAAATATATATTTTTTTATTTCTAATCATTCACCCTCTTTTTTTCTCATTGCAGGGGTGAACCTGTGGAAGCTGGACCAAAGGCCTAATGTAGGCTCCATGCTGCTGAGACTCAACTTCAATGCAGATGTGGCCCCGCGGTTACTGTTTCTCAAAGACATTGGCGTTGAGGATTCTCGCTTTGGCTACATTATCTCACACAACCCCTTCATCCTCACTGAGAGTTTAGAAAACTTACAGTCCAGGTACCTCAAAGGAAACTTAATGAAAACTTCTTTATTCTGACATCAATTTTTCTGATGAGATTAAGTCACACAAAACTATAGGCACCCATAAAATTCAAAAATCTTACCTGACTTTAATTTGTTTAAGCTCCATTTAAAAGTCCTCTTTAACCTCTGAACCACTTGAAGGCTGTGCTGATATATTTTTTTATTGCTCATGTCGATTCCCATTCTGACCACTTCTGCATCTACAATTCAGCCTCAGACATGAGCAGAGAGCAAACAGCCTCTGTCTCACACTGACCCATCATGACCGTCATCACATATAATGAGAGTTGGCCTGTGGCTACAGCCCCACTCAACAAGTCCTGAGCATGCGAGACTGAAGGTCAGGAGCGTGATGAGGAGCATCCTTATTGTTGTTTTTAATGTTCAGGGGGTTGTGCACATCAATTAACAAACCAGGAGCAGACCGTCCGTGTGAAGTTTTACTGTGTTGCCTTAAGGTGGCTGATGGAGGATGTCCAGTGGAAACAACCGGAACTGTGGTGCCGTGCCACTGCATCATTGTGCTGCGGCAAACAGTCCATTAAAAGCACAGGAGTTTTTTGGTCACACCAATATGGTTGCCTCTCATCACTGTCCCTGTTTCAGATTTACTGCACCTAATCCTCAAAGTGAAATCTGAGTAAACGACTTAAACGAGTTCAAGGGGTCAGAATAGGATTTCCACAGAGCAATCTTAAAAAAATAATAGCCACAGTAGACATGGTGCACTGCTGCCTAAAAAGATGATGCTAAAGGTGAGATTGGACAAATTTAAATCAGGTATACATTTTCATTTTTATGTGCAACAACACATAGCTTATGTATCTTGTACACTTTGATTTATTATGGCTATGTGACTAAATGTTCTCTCTCATCATTTATGAAGGGTAAACTACCTCAAGTCAAAAAAGTTCAGTTCGGAGACGGTTGCGTCCATGGTGTCCAGAGCTCCTTATCTGCTCAACTTCAGTGTGAAGAGGCTGGATAACAGATTGGGTTTTTATCAGCAGCAATTGAACCTCAGTGCCAGCAATGTATGTAGCTATTACATTTCTGTCCTAGAAAAAATAGATAATTGGTTATCACAGTGTGTTTACAGCTTGTTTTGCATTTCTCCTCAGACGCGGGATATTGTAGCTCGTCTTCCCAGGTTACTGTGTGGCAGTTTGGAGCCTGTTAAAGAAAATTTAAAGGTACAGTAAAACTTGGAGAAATTATTAGAGATCGTTAGTTTAATAATGTTGTTCTGAATAGATTTTGTTGATTTATTCTGCAGGTGTGTGAAATAGAGCTTGGCTTTAAGAGAAATGAGATCCAGCACATAGTTCTTGCTGTGCCCAAAGTGCTGACTGCCAATAAAAGGAAGTTGACTGAGATATTTGACTTCATCCACAACACCATGAAGGTACCCCACCACCTGATCACCAAGTTCCCACAGGTAGGTCTCTCTTGCCCTTATATTTTTAAAGTATGAAAGGATTTTCTTTGTGTTTTGACCATTTTTCAGAAAAAATCACTCAAATATCTGACATATTGCTTTTTACAGATCCTCAACTCCAAGTACTTGCGCCTCAGAGAGCGCCACCTGTTCCTTGAGTACCTTGGAAAAGCTCAGTATGATCCAACCCTGCCCAACTACGTCTCTCTAGACCGCTTTGTCTCTTTGCCAGATGAGACTTTTTGCACTGAGCTGGCTTTAGCCACATTGGAAGATTTTTATTTGTTCCTAAAGACAGTTTAATTTTTCACAAAGAACCACACCAGTTATGAGCAGACATTAACATGGAGCATCAAAAGAGTTTGAAATGTAATGTATTGTAAATATATGTTAAATAATAATGTTCACAATGTGTGTTGGCTCTTGAATTACTGCCACCATTGACCATAACTGTCTAAAACCACCATTTCAGGACCTTTGCAGAGTACTATGGGTCACCTCTTGAATGTAAGATATTTTTTTTACCACTATGCAACTATCCTAAATAACAAAATACAGCACATGCAGTGGAGCTGGAAATTACTGGCTTTTCATTTGAGAATCTTAAGTTTCGTCCTATTTCAAGAGCCATGATTACAGAATCAGATCATGCAGCTGTTTAAAGCATGTGAGTTCATTGTTATTCTGAATCTGAAAAATCCATTTGCCTGCAGTGATGTCAACAAGCATCTATGCTGCATGAATCCAGCCATGGTTTGTTCTGGTTTACCAGCCAGATTATCTCCAGGCATTTGAATTAGTTGCCCTTATTAGAGGGTTCATAATATCACTAAAGCCTGTGTTACAAAGTGCTTTACAAAAACATAATTCAACAAAATGCAAACAAAAAATTTTAGAATAATTAAAAAAATACGACATACTGTATTTTAAATACAGCTGTGCGAGACTGAAGGACAATGTTTCAATAGTTAAGTTTAAATTTAAATAACCTAAAAATTATATTTTTAACTTTGTCTTGGGACTCTTGCCTAGCTTTCTACACTCATTGGTCACTGCATTAGGCACATCTGTTTAATTGCATGTTAATGTGCTTATTTAATCAGCCAATCACATGCAAACAACTCAAAGCATTTGGACATGTAGACATGCTTGAGACAGATGCTGAAGTTCAAACCGAGTATCAGAGTATCAGGTTCAGAATTTGGTGTACCTGTACCTGTGGAGCAATGGAAATGTCTGGGAGAGAGGGGGCAGAGGATATTCTGAACAGACTGTTGAACACAATCTGGAGAGTGAGATGAGGCCTGAGGAATTGAGAAGTGGGGTTTTGATACTGATTTTCAAGAATAAGGGTGATGTGCAGCACTGTAGGAACTACAGGGGATAAAGCTGATGACCCATACCATGAAGATATGGGAAAAAGTTGATGAAGAGAGGTGACAATCAGTGAGCAGCAGTATGGCTGTGCTAAAAGGGCTGCTTTAAAGGGGATTAACTGAAAGAAGAAGAGATTTTTATATATTTATTTTGAAAACGGTTCAGTCTATCAGGCCAAAACATTATTCTGTGGGTGCAGGTCCAGAAGAGATGCATCATTTAAGCAGAGAAGCCTAGGTTTCTCTCTCCCGAGCCACCTTCAGCTCAACACCGAGGCAATCCCAGGTCAGCCAAAAGATGTAATTTCTCCAGAGTGTCCTGGGTCAGCCCTGGGGCCTCGGTAAAACATGTCTGGAACACCTCACCCAAAAGCCATCCTAGTATAGTATCCTAGTGCCTGAACCACTTCAACTGGCGTCTTTCGATGAAAAGGAGTAGCAGCTCTACTCTGAGCCCCTCTTGAATGACTGAACTCCTCACTCTGTCTTTAAGGGGGCCAGCCACCCTTTGGAGAAAGCTGATTTCCATCACTTGTATCCATGATGTCATTCTTTCAGTCACTACCCAAAGTTCATGACCACAGCTAATGGTAGATCCATCAGTAAATCAAAAGTATAAATGTAGTTATAAAAATAAAGGAAGGGAACTTGTCTTCTTTTGGTAAAAGGGTTGCGTTAATTGGTGCGACATACTCAATGTAGTCAGATAAGACTGGAAAAACACAGAATGAAGAGGACTGACCTTTGGTCTCTCCATGATGTTGGCGCACAACATGATCATGCCAATTCCTTGTCATGTCATCACACTGTTTTGTTTCTTCCTTTTCCAGGTTAATAGGCTTCTCTTGAGTTATTTTTTATTGGTAACAGTTTGGAACTACCTTTTCAACAACTGGGTTTACATTTTGTCTAATTTACACAACAAATGAATGCTTCAGTATTTTGCGCATGGATTATTTTCCAATTCATGGATAGGACAGAAAATGTCCCGCAATTATAGAATGGCCCTTATACTGTCTGATATGTACTATATTTACAGTGTATTTATACTGTATTATAATATTTTATATGATGTATACTGTATTGATACTGTAGCTGTCCAAGAAAGTCAGCGATTTCGAGAGTGTGACTTGAACGCATCTTTCCCACAAGCCACCGCGGTCTTACTCAGCAGTAAACATGGCGGCGAGGGCACCAGGTAAATTAACACTGATATGTTCTTGGTTTTCCCAATTTATATTCGTTAAATTTCTTGCCATGCCTCTATGACTTTATTCTTATTTTCCTGCTGTTCACAGTACACCATTATTTTTACTCTGTTTACCTAAATAGGCCTCACGGTCCCTTTGACTCTTCTGTGTCCTCTAGTGTCCCCTTACTAGCTGATGCTAACGGGTGCTGGTCAGCTAGCGTTGGCTTAGTGCTCTTCAGTCCCGGTAAAATGAGAGTATTTTGGTAATAAAAATCTCCCGAGCGTTTTATTAAGTAACTGATGTGGAGATCAGTTGTCGTTTGGTCTTAAACTGTAAAATAACCATCCAGCTAGCGTTAGCACTCTTTTCATGGAGATTAATGTAGACGTTCTTCAAGTGTGGTTTCATCGGTCTGAGAATGACGGCTGTGGTCGTAGTTGAATAAGGCTTATCTGACATTGATAGAGCACATTTTGATTGGTTGCCGAAAATAAGGTGAGATATATACCTTATCTCAAAAGTTGGGATAACTGGAATTACTGTTACTACACCAGCCAATACATAAATGGGTCAGTAAGAAGCTCAGTAAGATAAAAATGACACTCAGTTGGGCTCAGTTAAACAGATAATAAAATTAAAAATTATTGCAATTCATTATTTTCTTTGTTTGAGACGATTATCCTTGGATCACTTACAAATGGCCCAAGCCAGCTCTTCTAAAAATTCCCATGTGACACAGATTCTGTTCTCCCCTACACTGGTTCCCTGTAAAGTTTAGGTTTCAATTTAATATTTTGGTGATGACTGTCAGATCCCTTCATGATCAGTGTTCTCCCTGTATTTATGAGCTACTACTAGGTCTCTGAGGTCACCTATGTCCAGGTTAAAGCCAAAAGAAGACTGTCCTTTTGAGGTTGTGATTCCCAAGCTGTGGAACTCACTTCCACCTGATTTGAAGATCTGTGGACACTATTGTTACCTTTTTAAAAGATGCTTAAGACCCACCTGTGCAGGGTTGCTTTTCTTGGTTTTATCTATTTAGACAATTTTAACTGTTGTCTTATTTTGTATTGTAAAGTGCTATATAGTTTTGCTGCCTCACTGATCACATGTCTCGCTCTGTGCGTGTGTGTGTGTGTGTCATGTTTTGTTTACAGTTGCGACAGGCAGGCTCCTGGTTGGCTTCCGTAAATGGTATTACAACTTGTGTGGCTTCAACAAAGTTGGTATGGCCAAAAGAAAAACAAATTAAGTCAGTTAATTATCTAAAAATGTTTCTGGTTTTGAAGGTGCTACATATCAAGCCTGCCAATGAAAACAAAAGTCTTGAGCTTGTGTGTTTTATGTTGCAGGTTTAATGCGTGATGACGTACTGTATGAGGACTCAGATGTGAAAGAGGCCATCAGGAGGCTTCCGGACAATGTGTACGACGACAGGATGTTCAGGATCAAGAGAGCACTGGATCTCTCCATGAAGCATCAGATTCTCCCTAAAGACCAGTGGACAAAATATGAAGAGGTGCATTCACATGAGTAGATTGAATTTGTGTTCTCGCCAGGATATTTTATAGTGCAGAATGTGGTTTTAAAATACACTATATTGCCAAAAGTATTCACTCACCCATCCAAATTTTACCTAGGTATGCACACTGCATGCCTAGGTACTTGGTAGAAAAACTTGTGAAAGAATGGGTCGCTCTCAGCTCAGGGAATTCCAGCGTAGTACCATGATAGGATGCCACCTGTGCAACAAGTCCAGTCATGAAATTTCTTCGCTACTAAATCTTCCACAGTCAACTGTTAGTGGTATTATAACAAAGTGGAAGAGATTGGGAATGACAACAACTTGGTCACAAAGTGGTAGGCCACGTAAAATCCCAGAATGGGGTCATCGGATGCTGAGGCGCATAGTGTGCCCAGGTTGCCAACTTTCTACAGAGTTGATTGCTACGACCTTCACACTTCGTGTTGCCATCTATCAGTTCAAGAACAGTGCGTAGAGAGCTTCATGGAATGTGGAAATCCTTCCCAGAAGAGTTGAAGCTGTTATAGCAGCAAAGGGTGGGCCAATATATATAATACCCTATGGATTACAAATGGGATGTTACTCAAGTTCATGTGCATCTAAAGGCAGATGATCAAATTATTTTGGCATTATATTGTAGTTTATTTAGAGCTTTGGTTTTCAGCCTCTGTGGATTTTCTGCTGGTAATGTTTGATTTTTATTTATTTATTTTTTCCTTTTATTTTCCCTCCAGGATGTCCAGTATCTGAAACCCTACCTGGAGGAGGTGATCCGTGAGAGGAAAGAAAAAGAGGAGTGGCTGAAGAAATAGGTTCATAGTTGTTAATCTCGTCGTTGGTTGGTGTATGGTCGTCCCTGGTGTAATATCTAACATGAAATGTAATTACATATATAAGACAGTGCTCATTAAAGAAATTTTGAAACATGTCGGTGTTAATTTGATTTATTGGAATGATAAATTACAAACATTTGTAGTCTAAGGATCTATCATGTTTCATAGTTAATTAGAACATTTAAACCAGAACATATAAATAAGAACATGTACATAAAACAATAGAAGTACTGTAGTTCTCTATCTGTACTGCACATCTGGTTTCTATACTGCAGGAAGTAGTGGAAGAAAACTGCTAGCCTTTGTTGACACCAACAGAATTCCTATATTAACTATAGCTAATTCTATTTTCACAGTGTTGGCCTTTAATCTAGCAGCTGACCACTGGTTACAGTTTACCACATCACACAGCAATTAGTTATAGCTTTTAAGAAAAGAAATGATCTACAAGTGGTACTCGCAACGTCTCATGAATATTTCTGTAACTCCACTGTTCACAAATGTCTCTGATTATGTACAAACTGATTCAGGAGACTTTTCTGTCAGGCACAGTAAAACCCATCAACTATCATTCCAAGTCTGTGATCTCCTGTTGTCCACATTAGTTATGGTATCTATAAAAGTCCCAATGACAGCGTTAAAAGACTTGAGCATGGACACTCCCAGCTCATTACTGGTTTCACTGATGTCTGGATCGTAGGCCCCCATGACGGGAGTGCACACTTCAACCCTCTCTCTACCAGCTCTTTCCAGGATGCCCATCAGCTGGCTCCTGATCTCCTGAAACAGCTCCCTGTTGTAATGCAGCAAGACTGAATCATCGAGAGGATACGTGACATCGTCTGCGTAACATTCGCGGGGTACAGGTGCCTCTATATACCGTAACTTGGGAAACCCTGCAGATAGAGTAGAGAATAACCTAAGCAGGGCAACAGAGGTAAGAGGGTTTCCCATAAGTCTGAGCTCCTCCAGTCCCTGACAGCAAGCCAGAGCATTAGTGAAGGCGTCCATGTGCTCATCTTTTATGTTGCATTCCTCGAGAGCCAATCTTGCCAGAGTTGCTGAACACCGGCTGAGCAGTTTGTGTGCAGGGGTGGAGAAAGAGCCAAAAATGTCATGTCCACTGATGTCCAGGTGAACCAGGTTCTCACTGTGGAGGCTGTTGGCCAGGTAGGTCATGTCCACACGGTTCAAGCAGCAGTTAGCCAACTCTAAGCACTGTAGAGGTGTGTTGAGAGGACTGTGAGAAGGAAACAACAATAGAGGCAGAAATTTGTAGTCAGAATCTGTAACAGAAATGCTTAAAAAAATTAAAGGTAAGATAAGTGACAAAGGAAAGAGAGAAACACTTGTCCCAACAGTAAGGGGATCTGCTGGCTCGTATATGCTATAGGGGGCATTTTTCTGGCATGCTTTCCTTAGAGTGATTAGTATTTTCCTTTGAGGAAAAAGTTCCTTTGTGATCTCAGAAGTCTCTTTGATCTCAGAAGTCTCTTCCAGGATGACAGTTCCTCCGTACATAGGAAATAAAATATTATTTCATTAGAAAGTACATTTCTTTTTTCTTAATGTTGGCTGGTCACCTCTTTTGTTACAGTTTATGTGCTCATATATTTGTTCATTTTATAATGAATTTGCTGCCAGGTCCTGCTAACCTATATCTTGTTTGGTGAACATCAAAACATTTTACATTAAAAAATCTGACTTGCTTAAATTTTGCTGTGCATACTGTCTCTATTTCCATTTGAACTGTGAAGACGATCCAGCGGGTCTTTGCCTGTCCTGCTGCCATCTGTCCTCACACTGGCACCGTATCAGAAATGTTAACAACAAAATGCCTTCCATTGTTGAATGTCCTGAATGTGCTGTGGCGCTGATTAAAGGTGAGCATTCTGAGGTATATTAAAGCTCTTAATGCTTCTGATGATCAGGTCCACACTCAGTATGCATTACAAAAATACACAAACAAAATAAGGGCACCTTGTTGTCTTTTTCTCTCCCTGTCTGTCCTTGTACTTACTATAGCAGTCTCCGTAAGTGTCCAGTGAGGGTAGAAAAACCAACATTGAGCTCAGTGAGGCTGCTCAGCTGTGCCAGCAGATTACCAACGGTGGCCAATAGATCCTCATCATCAGAGCCGAGCCTCCTGACATCCAACGCACCGGTGGGCAGGGTCAGAGACTGTAATTTGGGGAATTCTACCCTGGACAGCAGCACCTCAAGGTGTGTGGCCTCCAGAGGAATATTGTGGACCACCTCCAGCTTTGTGATGGACTCTGGCTCTGCTAGACGAAGAACATAGAACAGCTGCTTGAGAGTGAGAGAATCTGCCCTAAAACTAACAAAGCGAAGCTTCAGAGGACAGTAACGGAGGAGCAGGAAGGCCTGAGCTACCAGCTCATAGTTGCGGCCTGTGATGAAGCCATTCAGATGGACATCAATAGATGTTTCAAAAGCAGACTGGGACACGTCTCTTGTTTGCATTGCCACCATGGTCTCATAGCACAGTTGGGTCAGGAGCTGGGTTCTTGCCCATCGACCCAGGGTGGCCCTACAAGAGCAAGCCTGATGCTCAATGTCCTTAAGAGCAGTCAGGTCCACCGTGTGCAGGCTCTTGGCATATGTTCTGGGAGGAGACAGCACGTAGTCCTTAGAAAACAAGAGAGTATTACATTAAAGGAGACAATTAATGATGTTTTTAAGGCAATGACAACAGAAATACAGCAGTGGGAAATGAATGATATGGTACCTTTAGGCCAGTAAGAATTGCTTTCAAACAAAGCCGGCAGGTGAGGGAGGTGAGGTCAAACTCACAGTCGGCTGTCCTTCCCAGGAGTCTTTGCAGGTTGAGCTCAGGAAGAGGCCACGTCTGGACCAAAGCATGCAGCACCTCGGCCTGCTCGTGGAGATAGCAGGCCTTGAAGAGAAGTGGGTAGAGGTTAAAAGACACACAGGAGAGGTTTTCCAGAGCCCTTGGACCAGTCCGAATGAAGCCCTCAGCAGCAAGGAATCGCAGGGACTTCATGTTTTTGGTTTTCAATCTTTGGGGGGTTTTGTGCAGGCAGGAGTTTCTGTGTTTCAGCGTCTCGTCTCCTCTGTTGGTATCGCCTGTTGCTGTCTCTCTGGGTGTTTTGCATTTATCTGGGCTCGCTCTGCTGAGGCAGGAAACAGGCACGGGGGTCCCGTGGTAGGTAAAAGGGTTGAGGTTATTAATAGAAACAGCTGTCTCACGTCCTTCGCCCGACACAGTTTCTATTTGCAACTTTTGCCGGAGAGATAAACAGGAACAACATTTGAATGGCCCTGATAAAATTCACTTTACTATTCACAGCGCACGATATGTTTGGTGTCTGTTTTTCTACAAAGTGCTTCAACTTTTTGAATCTGTTGTTCTTTTCCAGTCAAGCTGCTTTGTGCAGCATAGAGCTGTCAATGCATTGTTGTGCAACTGAGGATGGTGTTAGTAGAGATACTGTTGTCGCGATCTCTTTAGCAACAGATTTACCCGTCTATAAATAATAGCAGTCTAAACACACCTTTACTGCACAAACGTGTCTCATTCTTCACAATTCAATGTCTGTATTGGGCCACTGATGAAAAAAAAAGCACGTGTTCTCAAAATAAGTTGGAAACTAAAACAAAGTCTAAGCCAAAATATGATCAATCTACTCAACAATTTGCACTGTTCAGTGTTAAGTGTTAATATACCTGGAATGAAGCTGTGAGGCAGTTAGCCCACTATAAACTGACACTCTGGGATATAAGTGTGAGATCTTGGAGGATGTTATTTGCAGCTGATAACAGTACTTTACATTAAATAGGAGATAAGTTTACAGAGCACACCAGCTCCTCTTACCTGTCTTATATTTGTATCATATGAGGTTACGACAGGTGGTAGTGGTGGTGATGATGCTCATGGTGGTGATGGTGCTCATGTTTCTGGGCCAGTGGGACCCCAACAGCTTGCTGAAGGCTGTAAAACATATCCCCGTCTTGTCCTGGCTGTGCCTTCAAGCCAGCATTTGTAAGGGCCGAGGCAGAATCTTTCACCCTGGGATGAAGCTTACTGCTGTGGGAGCGACGCAGGAGACTCTGGGAGGCTGGAACGCGAGCCTGGGTAGGATGGCACCACGAAGCAGGGTGCCGTCCATGTAATCGGCAGGACCTTCTCTCTGCTCGGGTTCTATCTTTCCCCGCTGGCATGGGTTTGCTTCTCAAAGAGTGAACAACAGGGAGGCCTCGCGGTGACTCAGGGTGCACGGAGTTCTCACAGTGCACCACTAGATGGTGCTGAGGAGGAGGCGAGTCTAAAATTAAGAGGAAAACAGCCTTTACTGTATTTTCCAATGGAAACACACACACACACACACACACACACACGCACACGCACACACACACACACACACACTAGAAATGGAGCTTTTATAATACCTGGATTGTCAAACTTGGAGGAATAGTTTTCAATGCCAGCTAAATCCAGGTAGTGCTTTCTGCGCTCTTTGTTTTCGTCTGCACAGTAGAGCCTTCTCACCGGACATCCTGCCTCCGGAGAGCCACTCTGCTCCCTCTCTGCATCTGTTTTCAGTGAGTACAGGATGTTAGCATTATAACAGTGACAGTGGTTTGGAGCTATCTAAAATCATACTGGTCACAAACTGCTTTGTTCAGTGTTTTCTTTATGTTTGAATCTTAAAAATCAAAATAACATTTACCTGTCTTTGAACCCACGCTTGCATAATGTGATGGAGTTACAGTTAATTTGATCTTGAGGGGTGTAGTGCTACCATTAGGCTGCTTCACCGAGGTCTCTAAAACCTCATACATGCAGTGCATGAGACTGGACATGTCCTGAAGAACACAAACATACACACTGCATACAGAGACACTTTACATCTGAAGTATGTCAGCAGTGAAAAAAAAGAAATCAAACTACCTCTTTTGTGACTTTGCCGGTGTTGTCAAAACTGTACAGTGTGAAGAGCCACTCCTGCTCAGAGTCCTCTTCAGGCAGCATGTTGCACTCTGTGCCCTGCATTAATATGTGCACATACAGTCAGAATAATACTGAGTTTACCTTCAGAACTGCCTTAATTCTTTATGGCATGGATTCAGGTGCTGTAAAGATTTTGGTCCATATTTGGACCAGATACTACTGCACCACCAGCATCAACCTAAAGTGTTGATACAAGGCATCTGAATATGGAAACAAAAATCGAGACTCATCACATTTTTCCAATCTTCTATTGTCCAAATTTAGTGAGTTTGTGTGAATTTCAGCCTCAGTTTCCTGTTCTTAGCTGAGAGGCGCGACACCTGATACGGTCTTCTGCTGCTATAGGACATCTGCTCTTCAGAGATGCTCTTCTGCATACCTTGGTTGTAATGAGCGGTTATTTGAGTTACTGCTGCCTTCCTCTCAGCTTTGCAGCAGCCTGTTTATCAGTCACATTAACATTAACACTCACTGCAGCATGACTGATCCTCCTTTTTGTTTGCTTCTTGCCCTTCAAGTGGAAACTGGTCTCTCTGTCAGGCGTCTTCTCCGGTGGCAGAACCACTAAACACAAAGCTGCGCTGTAATGATCTTAGTTTAAGTGTACTTATAATTATTGTGTTCCTATGTTTTGCCTTTGCAGTTAATTTATTCAGAATAAGACTAAAGATGCAGATATAAAACATTTTCACTGTTTTATGACATTCACTACAAAGACACATACCATTAAGCCTTTACAAAGTTTAGAAAGGCAACAGTATGGTGCGTGATTGTCCACTCACCCTTAAGGTCGCAGTTATGATCACAAGTGCTTTTCCTGAATTCTACATACAAGTTCTGTGGAAAGAGTCAAGAGCGTAAATTACCCTGAGGACACATTTAAGAGAGGGAGGAAGCAATTAAGTGATTTTCTTGTCTCGTGAGTGTGAAGATGGATCTCCAGATGTGAGCATCTGTGGAGTCTGCCCTTTTTCCTTTTTTTTTTTGGACCAACAAAACACAAAGCAGTGGTGTGACTGTTTCTGGAATATTTCTAAGTACATGTTTAAACACAAACACAGATAAAGGGTTTGCAAAGATTTAAAAAAAAATCCGTTTACCTGCATGCTTTTACACGGTTCACATCTTTTCTCATTCTTTCTTGCATAAATACACAAAGCTCAATTAACCCTCCCGAGTCTTGTAAAAAAAACCCAAAATTTTCTAATCTGCTCTATTTCTCTTTAGGGCTGGTTAGATGATTAAGTTCTTTTCTATTCCTGTGTACAGTTTTCTCACAATTTTGAAAGGATTTGGATCTTTTTCTGTTCCCTGAATAATATCTAATAAATAGTACTTTAAAAAAAAATCTTCTTTTTCTACTTTGGTTTTCTATTGCAAAGCAAAAGAAAGCAGGGAATGCTAACAAGAAACCTCTTATCGGCCAACCTTTCCACCACCCGTGTCACGCTGATGCTCCAGCAGATGAAGTTGAGCAACACAGGGAGCGATAATTTGTGTGCACGTCTGCACACCCGCATTCGTGTTCAAATGCATGCAACACACCCAGTGTATGTCTGCTACACTCTGCCTGCAGTGAAGCTCTGATGAAAGAAGGTGGCATGTGGAAGACTGAGTGAGCCAACAGTCTTGTTACAGGTAATACTGTACCTGTCCTGAAGTCAGCCAGCAGCTTTAACTTTAAATCCTGTCTTCGGTATAAATGCAAACCAAAGCAGGTCAAAGAGAATAACCAGAGCATACAGCACTAATGTGTAACTAAAGCACATCTATGCAGTCCTGTGAAAAACCAAGAGCACCCCACGATCCAGGAGCTCGTAGAACCACCTTTCGCAGTGATAGTCATTTTGTCTCTCACATCTCCCTCTCTTCTTTACAACGTTGCTTCAGTTCATTGAGATTTGCAAGCAGGTTTGTTTGTGCACGGCCCTCTTAAGGTCCTGTCACAGCATTTCAATCAGGCTGAAGTCTGCACTATGACTGGGTTGTTGCAACACCTTTTCTTTTCAGCCACTCTGTTGTAGATTTGCTGCTGTGCTTGTGATCATTATCCCGTTGCATGACGCACTTGCGCCAAGCATCGGGCAGAAGGCCTCACATTTGTCTCTGGAATACTTTTGTTTATACGAGAGTTTGTGGTCAACTCAATGACTGCAAGGTGCCCAGGTCCTGTGGCTGCAAAACAAGCCCAAATATTCACATGACTTTATTTTGGTTTTTAAATTATGACACTGTACTAATAGGGATTCATATTTACATATACTTCACGCATAATAATACATCTGTTTTTTTTTATCAAACCTGTAATTTGAACATCTAGCAAAGCGACAAAAAAGCTGCATATTTGTATATTTTCATTTTAGGGATAAAAGTGAAAAAAACCAAGACTCTTTGGTACATACTCAGCTTGCAGGATGAGCTTGAACCCAAACAGAAGCACAAAAGCAACACTCTGACTACATTATTTTTTGGAATGAACACAAGTTTGGCTTCGCTGTCTAAACACAAAAACAGATCTTTTCTTTGGACTTAGAAGTGAAACTTGCCACGCCTTTACTATACAGTACACTCACTTCAACTCTATAGTCGGCCTCCTTTCTGCACACATACTCTGCAGAAAGATCATAGCTTCAAAGAGCACGTTTCAAAGGAAACAAGTTTGAGTGTTCTTTAGAAAATCAACCTGTCAACACCTGAGCCTGTGTCACGGGTACGTGACAGGTATGTAAACATTCATCTAATGAGTCTGCGTGTTTTAGAGTTTGACCTACGGCACTTTTCCCTCACTGGGCGCATTCAGCGTTACGCGTAAAAGACTTCATTGTTTAGTTAACTCTGCAAAGCCTCGACAGCTTGAACTTCTAAAGACCATCTCTAATGTCACCTCTGCCACGCGGAAATTCTTTAAATGTTAAGAGGAAGACTTAATGACAAAGATGCAAAAAGGAGTCATCTTCGAGAAAATACTGGGAGGTTTTTGACATTTCCACTTCACATGGGGAATTAAAGTACATTTAGCTGGAAAATCTAATCGCAGGAAGTGCTCTGGGTGTAGAACCTCCACCACAGCCCTTTAAACGTCTTGGCAGACTCAACATCTTTTTCCAAACGGCAGAACTTTCCAGAACTTTTTTTTTTTTTTTAAATATGGCAACACTGTGCAAATATTGTCCTGAGCTTCAGACTTTATTAACCTCAAAATAACAAGTTATGCCCAAGGATGTTAAGAGATCAAAGCCGTGAAAGCCGGTTCAGTGAATTTACTGCAACCCTGTGATCCTCGAAAGCCTGTGAGACATCTTTGAGTTACCGCAAAATGAAATCAGTGTTTTTAATCACCGTCAGTCTGCCTGACGTGGAACGCAACACATTAAATCATATTATTTCTCTTTGTCGAATGATCTACACTTGATGCCGTTTACGCAATCCAACAGCCACACTTCACCCAATCCAGCCCAAAACACACCACCTCACACCCTCACGGTCCGTCTGGCTGGAGCAGGAAAGCAGTCCCAGATGTGGAGATATATATTTTTTTCCCCTCAGTGAAGCTGGGTATAAAGACCTCGCTGTCTGGAGGGTGGGTGGGTGGGTGTGTTGAACTTCACAGACTTGGAAGTCTCTTTATAGAGAGGGAGGAGGAAGGGTGGAGAAATAAATAAACGACCACCTTCCAAACATCTTTTATGTCTCCGTGATAGATGTGAGCAGTTTGTCCCCAAGCTGGCATAAAGTGAAGCTGTGTGCTTTTTCTGCCCCATACCTGACTCTTCTGCATTTATTTGTCTACCGATAGCAGGTTGATTTTTAAAACTAAAGAAGCCAATAAAGTAGCCTTAGACACTGATTACAAAAATGTTGATCTCCAGACCCCAAAGATCCCAAATGACCCCAAATGACCTAAAATATATTTCATGGTTTCTGGAGCTGAATAGCATCACTGTACAAGCTGTACGGTCTAACCTCTTGTCAGCCAGCACCATATCAAAGCAGTGCTACAGGTTTAGTGTTACCTGCATCTTTTATAAACCTAAGAACAATTATAAAAACCCATTATCCTCCAGTACCTCTGTCAGCTTCCTTCTGCATATGAGCTGCGTCTCTCTCAGCGCGCTGGAAGCCAAACTCCCTCCTGCGGACGATAAAACATTGTTATAAATTCATGTTAAAGAAAAAAAAGCTATAACAGCATATGTGTCTTGTCTCACCTTCCGGACTCTGCCTGCGCTTCGAAGCTGCCCAAATAATGAGATGAGTGAGCGCTAGTAATAAGATAAAGTATTTAATTTATATATAAAAAAGAGAAGGTAATTGAATGTTACTTCTTACCGTGTTTGGACTGGAATTTGCCCATTCTCTGATCAAGAAATGCTCAGCATGTCCGGTCCAGAAAGGAAAAATAACAGACATGAGGAAGACTTTTCGCGCACTTGGAATTCCGCCGACGACCTTCATCAAAGAGTACACAAGCAAAGAGAGGGCTCACCGTCGCGTACTTCCTGCTTCGCCTGCCCTCAGTTTGATTGGCTGGACAGCGAGAATACGCGTGGCTTAATTTTACATTTAAGAAGCAGATAAATCTTTTTTTTTTAATTATTGTGTGCACATTTACAGGCTTGTGACCGGTGTCAGGTTGAGAAATGGCCCCGTAACATTGACTGAAAGACAAATCAACAGCTTTACAGACAAAAGTGGCTTCATTTTAGTCTTTAAGCATCACCAGCCTACAGCAGCTTGACACAACTCAAGTATTACATTTGATTATTAAAATGTGGGAAAGAAAACCAAACTAAAAAAAATCAGATCTGTTCATTATTGTGGTTTTTCTTACAGTTTATTGTTGGGAATCACACCAGGGCTTTCTGTTTTTATTAAAGAAGGAAATCAGGCAAAAGCAGTAATGGAAAAGAGCTTTTGGTTTATTATCAAATACAAAAGAAACATTTCTATGGAAACTTGTTTCTGCCAGCAGGAAAAAAATGCCAATGATAAGTCTAAATTTCAGGTTATCATTTCAGTTTTGTGTTAGCAAAAAGTTGGTAACTTATTTTTATTTCTCTAGTGTTGGAAACAAGCTTACACACATTTCAGTGTCACAATTTGTGAACAACTTGTTATATTTATATATTAAAAAAAAAAAAAAAGTACACAGCTTTGGAGCCAAATTACATCCCGCCTTCACACAATAATTGTGGGGTTTTGTGATCATTATCTCCCTAATAACTGAAGGAATCTTTGTATGCGTCATCTGCTCTCCTTCAAACCTGACAGGCGTGTCGGCGGGGACCCGAGTCAGTGCAGCGCTGAGTTTGAGATCATTCGGATGAGGGGTGGTCTCATTTTTGTGAGGGTTCTCCCTGTTGGCAGTCATTTAAGGAGCCTGTTGCTCCAGTTGGTAGGCATCATAAAAGACAAATGTCTGTGTCCTCACAGGTGATATCAGAGTCCCCTCAGATATTACTGCTTACAATTACTGATGGTACAGGTACCTCTGCTGATGCGTCTGTGACAGCAGAAACTGCACTAGCATGATGAGAATGTACATTTCTTTGTTTAAAAACACCAGTCTGAGGTCATATCTGTGTCACAGTCCCACTAACTGCTGCCACTGACAGATTCTTTGACAGTGTGGGCTGGTGTGGGTCCTATGTGGGTCCAGATGTAGCCTTTCTCTGGTCGTATGGGAATAGTCGGGAATGGGGAGCTCCGGGACTTGAAGTATTCAGAGGGGGCGTGACACACAAATTCCAAGTATTCCATCTTTCTGGGCAGATCCTCCTCTGGACCTAATACAAAAACATGTATTCTTTAAATGCCCAACTAAACAAATTCCATTTGACTATGGCCTAAACCTGAATAAATGCTCACCAACAATGTACGTCCCAGGATCAAACTGGTCCTTTGGGCTGGCTTGAGTGGGGATTAGCCACGTCAATGCGGCACTCTTTTCACAGTACTGATCCTGCACAAAGCCTCGAATCTGAGCATAGTAAGGCTTCCCATCTTCCTCATCGATAACCTTGATCACATCTCCTATCTGGTAATATACACCCTGTAAATGTGAATATCATCACAGTGGTGAAGAATGAAGGTTTATTAAGGCAGTTCTTTAATTAATGCTTCAATGCTTTAACCAGTTTCAAAGGAAAATGGCTTTGAAATAATAAACACCGTACCTTATAAAATATGGATTCTGAGGTGATGATAGTTGCTACGGATTCTGGAGCTTTGATTGGCTTTTAAAAAAAAAGAAAAGAAAAAAAAAGGAGAAAGTTGGCAGACAAAAGCGTCAAATGCATCAACTCATTAGGAAAGAAGAAAAATCAAGTGTGTGTGTGCAAACTTACATTTTTCAGTTTAAATATGTGTCTTCTTCCCTTTCCTTTGGTCGAGACTTTTTTCTCCGATGCAGGAGCTTTGTACTTGGTGCTTCTCAGACGTGCAGACCTCCTGTGGATCTCCTGCTTGGACTACAGATGAACACAAGAAGAGATCACAAATTGAAGCTCGTTATTTGAAGAAGGAAAAAAAAACCCAAACCAAACCAAACTACCCTAAAATGAGATAATACTAAGGCCAGTACTAATGATTAGCAATTTTTTTGTCTGTTAAATGATTAAAATCACTTAATGAACACAATGTCTGCAGTGCTAAAGGGGTTTACCTTCTGCCTTTGCATTGGATTTCTCTTAATAACAGACTGCTATACTGCTGATTTCACTTAAAGATAAGGATTTAAATAGTTAAGAGGACTTGAAAAAAGGAAGGCAACTGGACTTCTCCAGATTTGTGAAGACGTTTCATACCTCATCCAAGGGTTTAAGTACTTATTCACTTGTTAAACAGCCATTTGAAACAAATGACTTTCGGGGCCATTCAAAGAACCACTTTTTATGTGACACCATTGGTTATTTGTGCATCCTAACTGGTTCTTGTGCCCATCTATGCCCCCACAATTAAAAAGTCCTGGAGTCAAACACGTTTGTTCCTGTTAAAATGGTCAAACCGGTTTACACAGCAATGAAAACTGAAGCACAGCTTCACGTGTAAAGTTAAACAACAGTAACAGAAAGGTATTGTATGTGATAAATAAAATGAATACGTACTGACCCTGCCTCTCGGCCTGTGGCAGCTGGGATAGACTCACGATAATGCTCCTCAGTATTTTAACTGAAACAGAAAACATCCCTAATCTCTCTTACTCGCATCTCTGGGGGGCGCTATTCTATTCTACTGTACGATTATCTGTCAATGGTACCGCTGCAGTGTCATCGCACAGCTTCTAAAACAGAGCCACAACTGGCACCTGAAGACAAACTCATGAGGACATACACCCACACAGACACAAACAGGCCTCGCCCTAAACTAGAAACACGGGACAGCGTGTGTCAGTAACCTGTTTCCCCCCGCCATTGCTGGGCTGAGTGATGGAGGACAGGGAGGGTCCTGACGCCCCCCCGGCGGCGCTCTTTCCCGTGCAGCTGTTACAGAGGATTTCTCCCTGGTTTCCTTTCTTCCACATGGAGGAGGAGTTCGTCTTGCAAACAGCGCAGCATGGTTTCAAACCCAGCGGCATCGTCGCCGCTTCGGAAAGCGACGCCGGCGAGCGCAGAAATGGCTCAGAGCTCACCGAGGAGACGAAGATGTTCCGTGACTCCAGCAGAGAGGCTGAGATCGTCTTCCTGTCGCAGTGCGACTTAAAACAAAACGGTATTACTCTAAAATAGCTACAAGAACAACCAAAGTTAGCAGAAAACTGGATTGTTTATCTCCGTAGCCCGTTTATAGCCATTCCGAGCGGTACTGCTCTTCTTCTTTGGTTTGGATTTAGGTAATCGAATCAATCAAGCGCCCCCACTGGACTGGAGGACAGAGAGCGGCACAATCGGTAATATGTTTCAAGCTTCAAGATTAAGCATAAACGTAACTGTTTTAATTAAAGTCACTGCATTTTATTGTAAAAAACAAAAAATAATTAATCGTGTTAATTACAAGATGTTGTTACTGTAACATGCATCTCAAAGTTGCATATTGTCCTACTTTCCAGGCAGCTGGTTGGTGGATAATGTTCATTTCTATGAAACAAACCAAGGTACGCAGAAGAGCATCTCTATACAGCACATCAAAGCTTGAAGCGGATGAGCTGCAGCGGCAGAATATCACACTGTGTGCCACTCCTGTTAGCTAAGACCAAGAAACTCGGGCTACAATTCACACACAATCACACTAAATTGGATGACAGGAGACGGGAAAATGCTGCTTTGTCTGGTGATTCTTGGCTTCTGCTACAACAGATGGTAGGGTCAGAATGTGGTGTAAAAAACATGAAAGCATGGATCCATATTGCCTCATATCAACAGTTCAGGCTGGTGCTGGAGGTGTAATGGTGTGGGGGCTATATTCTTGGCTCACTTTGGGCCCCTCAGTACCAACTGAGCATCATTTAAATGCCACAGCCTACCTGAGTATTGTTGGAGAACATGTCCATCCCTTTATGAACACAGTCTACCCATCTTCGGATGGCTGCTTCCAGCAGGAGAACACACCATGCCACAAAGGTCAGAGTTCTTAAACTGGTTTCTTTGACATGACAGTGAGTTCACTGCACTCAAATGGCCTCCACAGTCACCAGATCTCAGTCCAGTAGACCACCTATGGGATATTCACACCATGTATGTGCAGCAGACAAATCTGCCACAACTGTGTGATGCTATCATGTGAATATGGACCAGAATCTCTGAGGAATGTTTCCAGCACCGTGCTGAATCTGTGCCTCAAAGAATTAAGGCAGCTCTGAAGGCAAAAGGGGGTCCAACCCAGTACTAGCAAAGTGTACCCAATAAAGTGTTCGGTGAGTGTAAAATATCCACTGAGGTCATATTTAGACCCCCCCCCCAAAAAAAAAATATATACAAAATACTGTTCCCGTAAAAGTAAATACTGCCCAGAGAGTGAGCTACCTTGGTGGAGGTTTGCATGTTTGATGTAGAGGGTTGGGGTGGTCTACAGAGGCCTACAGAGGCGAAAATTCAAAAGATTGTGTCATCATCAAAATGCTTTTGGAACGTGTATTTGATGAATGTTAGATCCGGGATCGGCTTTGAGCCCCTTCTTGTTTGCAGTAGTGATGGACAGGCTAACGAATGAGCAGTTTGGAGACAAAGTTAGAGAGGCAAGGCTGAGATGGTTTTGACATGTGCAGAGGAGGGATGTTGAAGACGGAGCAAAGAGGAAGACCACATAGAAGATTCATGGATGTCGTGAAGGAGAACATGCAGAGGGTTGGTATCACAGAGGATGATTAGAGATTAGAAATAGAATAGACGGCAGATGAGCCGCTGTGGTGCCGCCACTCCAGCAGGAGGCCATGTTACAGCGTAAAGGCCGTCACACGCCTTTAATCTAATAAGACGAAGAAGAAACTTATCGCGTCACAATTCAAAACAATACTTGAAGTTCCGGCTGGCTCACGCTGTGTTCCCAAGAAGATGTCTCAAAACAGCTCCGTCAACGACGACCAAGCATCAGGTAACAAAAAGACCATCTCCCTGCCGATATCCAGGGTGAGGCTGATAATGAAGAGCTCCCCGGATGTCTCCAGCATCAACCAGGACGCTCTGTTCCTCACCACCAAAGCCACAGTAAGCTACAGCCTACCACCATCTCATTCATCCGCGGCTGCTAACGCGGTTAGCTAACCGTTAGCCTCTCGGGGACCTGTGAGCTGAAGCAGCGCCCGTGTGTGTGTTTCTCTCGTGTTGTTGTCGTTGTTTTAGGAGCTGTTTGTGCAGCATCTGGCGCTGTCCTCCTTCAACAAGGGCTCCGGGAAGGACACCAAGACCCTGTCATACAGCGACCTGGCGAACACCGCGCAGGAGACGGAGACTTTCCACTTCCTCACAGGTGACACACACCTGCTGGCACCACAGTTGCTCACAGCGGCCCTCACTCCCTGATCTGTTTATCAACTATAAACAATGAAAACTTGAATTCTGATTAAAAGTCAGAACAATATCTGAATCTATTTATTTCATATGTTTCGCCTGGTTTCTGCATCCCACCTGCAGTGGCCGCTTCTACAGTCTGAGAGCTACTATAATAACTGAACTATCTTTTTGATTGTTTCACGGATTAGGTAATCTAACCCAGCATCATTGGGTCACAGTTAGGGTGTAGCGATGCTAAACTGCACGGTTCGGTTCATATTGCAGTACAGAAGCCACAATTTTGAGAACTTTGGTTCAGTTAATCTGCAAATATAAAGTAGCTTTTTCTGGATCAAGTGATGATTTATGTGACTAAAACAAACAAATTACTTATAACCACTTCAATCCTTGGAAATAATTAAAAAATGTTTTCAATGAACATAAAAGCCACATCTGACTAGAAAACAAATGAAAATTGAATATAAAAAAAACCCTGACGATGGATTGATCAGTTTACATATCATTACATATCACCTGAGAGGTCTGTTATTGTTTCACTACTAAAACTCAAAGCAACAAAACATTCCTCAGAAAATAAAGCTGACAAAATAATGATGAGATTCATGAGAGCAAAATTAATCACATATCACCTCATTCTTACCTCTGGCTTATTTATTCCCAATATTGTCGCAGTTACTGATTTTTTCAGTCCTGTTTACGGCCCTCTGACAGGAGCCGGCCAGTCAACAACAGCTGGTTCTACGCTAACATTATGCCAGCTAATGTTAGACTCAAATGCCCTAAAAATTACACTTTCCCCTGATAAACAGTTCACTAAGTGCCTGAGTTGTCCACAACATTACCAAGAGAGAAGTTCTGGATATTCTCAATAATTCAGCTCAGTGTCTGTCAACGGACAGAAGTGAGCTTCTCTCACTCATCAGCCCATTTTGGACTATTTTCACAAAGTTGACAGCCTCCCCCAGAGCAAATAGAAGTGGATGCTTCATGAAAATGTAAATTGTGATCTTACAGTCTGCGTTCACTAGATAATCTCCAGCCTGAGCACTCGAGGGGACTTGGGAGTAAAAATGTAAACCATTGTAAAATAGTTAATTAATACATATCTGTTTTTATTGCGGATTTAATGATAACTATTTATTATTAAAATATGTCAAAATATAGTGTGTACAAAAACGTTTTAATACACAAACAGATGTAGAAACACGCCAGCAACTTCCTGGATGGAGATTGCTGAAACTATTAGAATGGATGTGAGCAGATGAACAACAAACTGGGGGAAAAAAAACCTCATGGGACAAAAATCTCCAAAAAAGTAGTAGAAAAAAATCCTCCCAAAACAAAAAAAAAATAGCTTTTATCTCTTTTGATATTCTTGGCTATCCAAGCATCTCACACACACAGCTAAACTTTGTTGCTTATGAAAACCCGGCTGTTTGAGTCCAGTGACTCAGCAGCTTTAAGGTGGAAATGATCGGCCGTATTGCTGCTTGTTTTGTTTGTGATGTGTGTACATGTGGTACTTTTGGCTACTCTGTTGTCCTCCGAGGGCTCGCCACATCATGCGCGTTTGATGTGGCACAGATTTTACATCTTTCCTCATCCATTCTTTCTCCCATTTATCCAGGCTTGGGGCTGACACCAGGAGTGCAAAGGCCTGTGGACATGTTGAGGTTTTAAAATGCATTTTCACTGAAATATAAAGAAGTTTACACATTAATCTACAATTACATTTTTCTGCATCTGCATCGTTTTTTTTTTGGGTTTTTTTTGCAGCTGCGCAGTTTCTCTGTTGTTTGAGTGTTTCTAAAACTCTTGAATTAGTAACACTTTCTGACCAGGGACCAAAAAAGGCGCTCAAGATCTTTCCTACAACCATGCGTTTAAAAATTATTTTTCTGTCTTTTTTTTTCCCGGACAGATATTCTGCCTAAGAAGATCTTTGCTCGAGATTACCTCAAGTCTTTGGAGCAAATGCAAGAAGAAGAAGAAGAAGAAGAAGCTGATTATTGAAACTGCATTTCCCATCTGGACAGATCTTATCACATCTACTTGTCCAGCCTGTCACTGAAAGCAAAGTGACCATCAGAAAAGACACTTTGAACTCTCTGAGTTCATCTTTAGGGCTTTTGTAAAAAAAGAAAAAAGTTAGAGAATGTGGAACTAAATAGAAACCCGCTGGTGATTAATGTGATACCAAGTAAAGACTCAGAGATCAAATTTAAAAACATCTGTAAATATGTAGTTCAGTGACCCTTTTCTGCAGAATTGACTTCCTCTACAAAGACATATTTTTTGTGGGCTGAAGTACTGTCATTACTAATAAATGATGCAAACAGGAGTTCAGAACGAGTTTGCATTTGAGCTCGTATTCTTAGACTATTTATGGAGATTTTCTGGTAGCATGACTTAAATTTGTACGCTTGATTGGCATGCACCATTGTCAGAAATGTTTTTGCATAACGGGGCCAGTGGAAACTCACTCCACGTGAGAAGCCAAGACATGGAAATCCATTCCACGCAGCTGGAGTGCAGATGTCTCAGCGCCTGAGTTACTGTTGGCTTTAAAAAATGATTGAGTGAAAACTTTATTTTAAAGGTGCTGTGAAACATTGATTTCAAACTCAAATATGCTGATGTAACGGCTTTTTTAAGTTATACATGAGACTGCGTTTTGTTAACCTTATAGTCAGGTTTTGAGCTGATTATCAAAAGTTGCTCAAACTGATCAAAAGTACAGATACTGCCTTTTTTTTCCCCATCAAAGCCTCAAAGCATCTGAACATGCTCTGAAGTTCAAAATTAAATCTCAGACTCTAAAAGATGTAAATATTTAAAGTGTTTCAGCTTAGACGGCGTACACCGTTGTGTAATTACAAATTTGTGGTTTAGATTTGATATTAAAACAAAGATTCATGCTGTCTGGTGTTCATTTTGCATGTTTTTTATACCAGTCTTCAAACGATCAGATTGTGTGTTAAACAACTCGCATATTCTCCGAGCGCCACACGAGGTTTTCAGGTTTGCACACACATACAGTCATGGTAAAAAGACTGTCCTCGCTCAACTTTAAGATTTTATGTACATTACACCGTGTCAATGTTTGGTTTTGTAAACGCGAAACCATAATGTAAAAGCGCAAAAC
Organism: Bujurquina vittata; assembly: GCA_015106715.1. Lineage (NCBI taxonomy): Eukaryota > Metazoa > Chordata > Actinopteri > Cichliformes > Cichlidae > Bujurquina > Bujurquina vittata. The sequence goes on along the minus strand of VUQK01018482.1, from coordinate 39,667 downwards.
TACACGGCATGATTCAATAGCTTGTAGAACCAGCAACAATAACTTGAATCATTTTCTGTATGGCTTTCAGTTTCTCACATCATTGTTGAGGAATTTTGGCTCAGTCATCTTTATAATATTGTATTTCTGCTTTTAAGCCCCCCCTACTGCATTTCAATCAGGTTGAGGTCTGGACTTTGGGCCGTTGCAGCACCCTGATTCTTGACTGATTCTGATTTGTAAATTTGTGGAGACATTCACTCCTGGGGAAATTGGCAACTGTCTTGAAAGTTTTCCACTTGGTAATAATGTTTCTCACTGGAGAGTGATGGAATTCAGATTGTTTGGAAATGATCTTATAACTCTTCCCAGATTGATGGGAGCCAGCAGTTGCTTCTCTGAGAGCATTGCTGGTGTATTACCTCCTTGGTGTTGTGTTAACACACCCCTTAAAGCCCCACACCAGCAAAAACGTCTGCTTTTATAGGGGTCCGCACACTGGCTGATGGTCAGTTTATCAAGCGCATTCGATTGGCTGCTACTGACTCTCCTAATTCCTATTGAAGCAGTAAGGATGTGCTTTATTTTTACACACTGCTTCTGCATTTTGGCTTAGTTTTTGTTAAATAATGACCCTGTGCAATGTGTCGTATGTTGCTGCTTATTTGAGGTTGTATTTAAGTAATTTTTAAGAGATGCTTAAAGGTCATTGTTGATATGTAGAAGGTGTGCTTTATTTTTACCATGGCTGTAAAACTAGATTTTTACAGCTGTTTTCACCAAAACTCCATGAAAATTTGACATTTATTTATTTCTGCCGGTTCCCGGTTACACATTTTATTTTGGCAAGTGAACTGGTGACATAATAAGGTGCAAATCAAGTGTTTTTTTTTTTCCTTTCTCATAACAAAA
>VUQK01018482.1:0-26140 GCA_015106715.1 Bujurquina vittata | reverse complement strand
GCAGAGACGTTCAGAGCCACGAGGTTCTCCAAAAGTGAATCTGAGGCTGTGGAACTATGTTGGCTCTGTAAAAAGTCAAATCGTGGAAGACCACTCCATACGTGGAGGGTCATCAGTGAAGTGTATAAACCTGTCCTGGCTCTGCTGTAATCATAAGTGTCTTTCTGGTCACTCTGATAGCAGACGCATTATCAACCTGAGCCCGGTGATGGTAATCCCCGAAGAGCAACCCGCCCAGCCGGCGCTGCCCATCCAACCTGAGGGGATGAGAGTGGTCTGCGGCCACTGCGGCAACACCTTCCTAGTACGTAAACCTGCAAATACAGCCACCCTCAGCCAGGCACAGGCTTCTTAGTACAGAATCTCATTGCTGTGCTGTTGTTGGTAGGTGCATATGTACATATACTTTAGAGAGCCTCGGCACGTGTTATCATGTTTGTAGTGACAGAAAATCAAAGCAGTAAACAGAGAAATGGCTGAAGGATTATCTGCTAGCTAGTTGTGCTTTATATGGTGATAGCTATTCATAAAAAAATAAAACTAAATAACAGAATGTAACATCTGCAAGTGGCTGGCATGCATTTATTTGCATGTTCTAATCCCTTGCCTGGCTCCCCAAACATCCTGAGTACCTCCTGGCTGTTAGTGTGGCAGCACCTTTCCACACAGCATTAAGTTGATCTTGCTAACCTGCAGCTACACCAGCTTTTTGCAGAGTTTCCCGATCTTTGATGAAACAGGCTATCCTGCCACTCTGTGTTCAGGTTACTGTCAGTAAATTTTACATGTTTGGTTTGAGTTTAACATATCAGACTTTTAATGTTTCCCATAACAAGCAAATTTATGCACACGAGGCCTTGAGTCAGTATGATACAGACTCACATGTAAAACAAACCAAAACCATATGGTGCTTTTTTTCCCTCTTAACGTCTGCACATTGCTGCTTGCGGCATCTGCAGGGCAGTGAGGACGCCAGGACGTCACAGCCTATGTCTGGTCTCCCCAGTGATGGCTCTCCACCAGCACAACAACAGGTTGAGAAAGCTGGTCTTATTGGTGGACTTATTAACAACAGCCTAACCTGCTCCAACTCAATGCGCAGCCTCATTTTATGCTGACTTTGTGGACATCTGGCTTTCAGCAGAGCTTTGATTAAAGAAGAAAGAAGAAATATGAAAAAACATTTATTACTTTAGAATCAGAAGTCAGTAAGAAGACGGCGGTAAATTGTGTTTCTTTTTTATTGCTGCTTGCTTGTGTTTAAGAAGCCCTTTTTGATTTCTAACCTGAAGCCAGATGTCCTTTTAATTAATCTGATTTGCAGTGGGTTAAATATTGCCGTAACACTTCTTAACATCAGAGGAAACACTTTCTAACAAATTATGACTTTGGCTAACTTAGCAACAGTGAAGGCGTGATGACTAGATTTACAAGGTTCATCGGAACTAACCGTGTAAAATCATTTACTGTAAAGCCTTCTGTTGATTTGCTTCTGAAATGAGTAGGATGTAGCGTGTTGTTTTATTTCTGCGAGCCTGTGCGTGTACGAGTGTACGTGTGTGTTAATGCTTTAAAGTGAAAACGGTAACTTGTTTCTGTTTCCTCACAGTGGATGGAGCTTCGATTTAACACACTAGCCAAGTGTCCCCACTGCAAAAAAATGTGAGTGCATCAAACTTTCACACAAAGTTCACTTTCATAAAGTCCTTTTTTAAAATGGGTATCTACATGTTTGTTGTGCTGAACCTGGAGGCACGGGACAAGTTTTCTGGTCTCTGCATGCTATTGTTGCATGCAGCTGAACTTTTGAATAGACGGCTCGTGGGGAGAGCAGAACAACAGTGGCATATGCCTAAATGCAATCTTTAAACTTTAATGAGACCTGTGCTCACAGCCCAGCACCTTGCAGCTTGACAGGCATTGTCCAGAAAACACCAGAACCAACAGGTCGGCCACTGGAGCCCCATTTTTTCCACAGAGGAGATCAAGTTCACACTGAGTGAATGTGACAGATGCCACGGTGTCTTCACACTCTTATATATTTGCTCTTATAATCAGACCCAATGATCCAGAATGAAAAACATCCATCCATGCATCCTGTGCCGCTTATCCGGGTCCAGGTTGCAGGGCAGCAGTCTAAGCAGAGATGCCCAGACTTCCCTCTCCCCGGCCACCTCTGGGCTCTTCTGGGTGGGCACGAGGCATTCCCAATCTAGGCATGAGTAAATAATAAAAAAAACTGTAAAGAAATTTAAAAAAAGAGGAAAAAAAAAAGATGAATAGTGTTTTTCCTGTTTAGCTGATATCTGTCCACTAAATCCTTCATCACTGTATGTGGACCTCAGCTGTGATTCAGTCTTCTGCTCTTACAGACACACTACTTTCTATTTATGTTGGGAGCAGAAAATAAGCTTGTATCTTTCTCTTCTTTCCTCCTGTACGCCGCTCTGCTTTAAAACTGATTTTATTTACTGTCATTTTAAACTACATTTTACTTTCCCACCTCAGCTTCCATTTTAATTTTGGAAAATTATTAGCTATATCAGTGCTAACTATCAAAATCATCATATTTTTTTTCAAATTCACAATTTTACCCTTATAGATTTTACCGATTATTTTCCTACAGAAAGTTAGTAACTAATTTTACTAATATACCTAACTGAAAAAAAAAGCTTTTTGTTAAATTGCATTACTGTTGCCTGTTTTTTGTTTTCCGTTTGATTTATAAGTGCACTATGCACTACACATTCCCCCTATCGGCACTGCCGGCCCATGGTGACTCATGCCACGAAGCTCTCGGTGCACACGGTTTGTGCTGATGTTAATGCCAGAGGAGGTTCAGCAGGATGATGGTGACTTTGCCGCATCATGCACCACAGCGCTCTGCAACTGAGCTGCAGTGGTTCCTAAACACTTCCACTTTGCAAGTTGATTGTAAAATATCCAGGAAGGAAGAAATGTCACAAACTGACTTGTTGCAACTGTGACATCCTGTGACAGTACCACGCTCAAATTCAGAATGACTCCTTCTTTCACAAATGTTTGTGAAGCAGAGCACGGTCAGGTGATTGTTGTTATACACCTGTGGCAGAAAACACCTGAATTCAGAGAGTGTTGCCCAATGCTTTTGTCCACAGAGTGTACATAGCAACACTGAAAACGACACTTAAGCTGAAGGTAACAACTTTCAAGCGTGTACACCTGTACATTTGGATAAAAATAAAAAAGAATCCAGTGACTAGCTGCCCCTAACAGGAGGCTGGGTGAACGCCACACCGTGTTGTTACACCAACATTCAGACGTATCTTACTGTAAAGCCACTTATCTTGATCCTTTTTTTTTTTTAAATTTGGAGAAGTAATTCAGTATTCAGGCATACTATGTATGAGAAAAAGCAGAATGGAAAATCCATGGACATTTCACTTCTGCATAAGCATCAACCCTCAGCCGTGTTGGATTGTGGTTTAGTGTGACACACCCGTAAAAACTCAAATGTCACTAAAACTGTTGAATTTATGGTTAAATTCACAGAGATGCCGAGCTTTAGAGAGCTGGATTTGCAGTTCTTGGAAGGGGGGTGGGGGTGTGTGTGTAAGTGAGGCTAATCTAGACGCGTGACACGCATTAAAGCTCGGCCTCACATGTAATGTTAGTGGTATGAGGGTCACAGGGCCGGGGCGGAGGGGGTTGAGGCTAATGGGAGGATGATGTAGACAGTGATGGTGTGATGCGCTGCAGCCAAAACACAACATAAGCTCTACGTCTGTCTTGTGTCTCTGTGTGCGTCTCTTACGATGTCCTTTTCTCTGTATTCTTGTGTCAGTGAGTGAAGTGATAATTAGTGGTTGGACAAAGCTTGCTCTTATGTCACGGGTCAAATGTGTTTTTGTTAAAACACGCAGGTATCCTAAACAAACCATCGTTCATTTTCTCTCTGCAGTATCGTTTCCAAATGTTCTCATCATTGTCCATGTCTCCCTAAACCCCCCTTTCATTCTTTATTACAGACGTAAAGGCTGAGCTAAATATTTTCCCCTAATGCTCATTTAAGGAACTGAAACTCCTGTTCTAGTAGCACCTTTCCAGAACAAAAGTCCCCTCACTTTGTAAACGTGAAGTCATTTTTCACTTCGTTCTCGCAGATTTTTCCCGCGGTTTGGTAGCTAGGAGATCATTGTACTTTGCTGAATAAACAGCTACATTAGAGGAAATGGGGAATGTGAAAGCGTTGAAGGCAGAAAATCAGGTGACCAGGCACCCCCCTTAAGCCATCTGAATACTGGTGATCCCTGAAAAATGCTTCAGTCCCGTCACATGAGAGGCATGTGAGAGCTGAGTGGGGGATGGAAAATAAAGTTATAGTAAAGCCAAAAAAAGGAAAGAACGAACTGATGCCAGTCTGCTGCTTCAATGCCGCTAACTTGTTTGGATAGAGCCTGGATGGAGGGTGTTCAGAGATGGACATGTGACCATCCTAGAGCACTTTCAAGTGTAACTTGGAAAAAGGAAGTGAAAGATTTTAGATACATTTGTCAGGGTGCTGTGTAATGAGATCACTGGGACGATGGGTGGGGACTTTTCACTGCATAATAAAATTAAAAGAACACAAAAAGCCCCAACCTGATGATAAAGGTTGTGTAAGACAAGTGTAGTTTGTATGTGTCTGTCTTTTTCACTCTTGAAATTTCTTCTTCTTCTCTCCATCTCTCTCTGCAGATCATCTGTTGGCAGTGCGCTGCCTAGGAGGCGCTGCTGTGCTTATATCACTATAGGAATGATCTGCATTTTCATTGGAGTGGGTTTAACCGTAAGTACACTTTGATCTGTTTGTGTTCACATTTCTACAAAAGTACCTCCTTTTTAAAAAAGAAAGGTGGTTCTTTTACAGTAAAGCCATTTAGCTTGATACAAGCAGGATGCCAAAATGCAGCCGGGCTAAAGTGAAATAAGCTAAAATAGCAAAACATCAAAAGTGTGACGCAAACTGCAAACATTTGCCTTCAAAGTGAAAGTTTCCTTTTCTAAAGGTCAGTGTCCTCCTCCTCCTTTCATGCATATTTACAGGTTGGTACTCGGGACTTTGCCAGACGCTACAATGCCACCTACGTGTCCTGGGCATTCGCCTATCTGCTGGGCCTCATCTGTCTGATAAGAGCCTGCTACTGGGGGGCTATCAAAGTGAGCTACCCAGAGAACAGCTTTGCCTAGAGCGAGAATACGTGCACGGCTAGAAGAACAAAACTCCACTTTTAGTTTTTTCATCTTGTTTAGACTTCAGTCATGTTGAGCGAAGTGGAACATCTGCACATGTGGATGGACAGGAGCGTGTTCGAGAAGGCGTATGCTGGTGATGTTTTTTCTTTTCACGTTCTGTGTGTGTCTGGAGTATTTTTGACTTGCTGATCAAACCTACTGCCTGCCAATCAATCCTGTACCGGTCCACTGAGGCTCAAATCCAGCCGAAGTCTCCTAAAATCGTTCAAAGTACAGAATCAAGAACTTAAAAAAAAAAAAAAAATAATATTGTCGTGATAATGCCAGAATTGTAAAAAATTGTAGCGTAGGAAACTGGTTGGGTTTAGTATTTTTGGACCAGTTTTCTTTGCTTTAGCTGCCTTGAATGATATGATGGCATCCACTTGATTTCTCTTATTACTGACCCGACCAAAATGAGACGAAATCCTAAGGACAGTTTGCCCGTTGCACTACAATTATATGCAATTGAGTTGTTTTGCTGCTAGTTAAAGTTCAGCTGCAGAAAGCTGCGTAGTCATACTGCATTGTAACCATTTCTCTTGCCTGTGTACACTGACATAGTATTGCTATATGATTTTAACTCTTGAAATGATCAGTTGTCCTTAAATACCCTTGCGTGCCAACTTTGCGTCCCAGTGTTTAGTCAGGAAGAGCGTCGGATCAACAGGAGCTCGTTTTTATCAAAGTGTTCATTTTTTTTGTGCCATGCAGCTTTTAACTCACTACAGCAATAACCCTTTTGAGTTATTCTGAAGCTTCCTTGCTCTCTGTCTCTGTTATTCTCACTGTTACCTCAAAATGATCCAAAAAACATGGTGACTCACGTTTGCATGCTGACTTTTTAATTTTGTTTCCTGTTTTAGAGAGGTAGCTGAAGTGTATGTTCCTGTCTTTGCTCCTCCTGCCTGTGAGTTAGAATGTAAACGCTCCTCCCTTCGCTTATATCGCTGCCCTCTGACCTCCAGTGAACTCCGTGCTAGCTAGCATCGCTATACGCTAACTCAGCATCCTGTCTCTTGACCTTGACCAGTGGGCACAGTTCAAACTTCTAACCTTGTTTTGAATGTGATTATAATGATGAAGCAGAAAATACTAAGAAATACTTTGTACATAGTTCCAATTCAGTACTTGGGAAAGTGAGTACGTGTGTCGTGCGAGGCGGAAGGAAAAGTTGGCTATGGGACTTTTTAAAAACAATAATTTATCAATAAAATGTAAAAACTGCCTCTGCTGGTCTGTTTATTTTGTGAAGTGAAATCAGGGTTTAAGGATGAAACATGGAAGGAAGTGGGCCGCATTGTAGTTGTGGTACTTCATCATCGAGCTATGGCTACAGAAGAGGAGCGAAAATAAAGGGAATAATGCGTTGCGGGTATTTTCAAATGCAAGGTTTCTAAATGCTCAACAAAAATCAGCAAACGCACAAGTTTTCTACAGTTTGTCAGTGTGTTCCAATCAGATATTGGAATGATGATGTAAATGATGTGAAGTTATGATTATGTTATTCAAAGGTTACATGAAAATACTGAGTGGGGAATAATGTCAGAAGTTCTGTGGCTGGTTGCTGATAATGCAGCAAACATGGCTTTAAGTGTACAGCTGGTAAACCTGTGCCATGTACCCTGCTTTGCTCACACTAAATTTTATTGTAAAGAAGGCCCTTGAACAAACACCTGCTCTGCAAGAAATTCACAGTGAAACCTGAAAAATAGTTGAATTTTTCACATCCAGCTGTAAAGGCCAAAGAAAAACTGGTGGAGATGCAGGGCTCGACCTCCACTGCAGCAGATTCAAGAGGTTACAACTAGGTAAGTTGCACTGACCATATAGGCGTGTATAGTTTGTGCATAATTGCCCACCAACATCATACTACGCCATTTAATTTCATTAATATTTTAGGCTCACACTTGAAGGTCGGCCTGCACACCAAATGTGGGACATACAAGTCATTTTGTTGTGCATTACACTGAATTACAAAGCAACTGAAACATCCTCGTGTATGTTAACAAGGGGAAAAGCATTTGCTGAAAGACACAGTTCATTAGTCTCAACCTGCTGTCTTTAACAACAATTTTGCTTTGTTGAATGGGGATTTCTCTAAAATGTGTGGATTATAATTACTGGTAGTTTGGTGTGATAAGTAGCTATGCTTAAAATTGTAACGCGCTTGTCCGTTTCGTTGTTTCACAGAACAGTATTATCAGGCTGTGACCGTAGCAAAAGTGCCCGTAGGTGTCACTGTGGAGATGGGTGTCAAATTGTTTTGAATTACAACGTTTTTAGCCTCGCTTTGCCCATCACTACTGGATACCACACGACAAGTACACACAGGAACACACTGAGCAGGGGCGGGGCTTCTGGGGGGGCTGGGAGGACGGCACCCCCCCGGCCGGGCCTAAAGGGGGCCCGGATGGGAGAGAGGATAAGATTTCAGCTAGCCAGGCCTCTATCACGGCCGAGGAGAGCTGGAGAAGGTGGGACCTCTGCTGATTGTATCCAGATGAGCACGGTGTATGGCCAAAGGCATCCAGTAGCCTACTTTACATCACCCATCATTCATGTTTTATATGGGGGTTTTAAAGATTGCCACAGTCAGGGCTGAGTCATGGTTGCTACAAACTTTACAAGACTGACCGACTGACTTTAGTGATGTAGTAGGTGTAAAATATTGAACAAAATGTTGTGCTGCACGACTGGGCTTAATTTTCACTGTTACATTTAACTTTATGACACGCAAATTTCCAAGTAAATCACAGATATTTTCTCCAGTTGTATTTTGGGTAAAACTTCTATGTTCAGTGAGGTTTGCACTGCCCTTCTTTTATTTTTGACTCAAATTAAAACTCATTAAAAACAGTGGACTTGCCATGTTGTCCACAGTGAATGAGAGAGCAAAGAAAATGGACATACAGAGCATTGTGGACGAGTTTGCGGTGCGCAAGATTCGTCGTGTGCCATTCAAATAGTAGTGGGTAGGCCTAAAGTACTTCATAGTGAAATTGTGTTTGTGAACATGTGGGCTGCTGTGGCAGTTTTACCAAACTTAAACGTTACTGATACAGGCTCTGAGCTGATACAGGCTCTGAGCTGATACAGGCTCTGAGCTGATACAGGCTCTGAGCTGATACAGGCTCTGTTGAAATCTATAAAGTGGGAGTCAAAATGATCCGATCGCTATCCGTGGTGCTGAACTGCTTTGAATTTGTGTTGATTTATCAGTAGTTACCATGTAGCCTGATGTTTTTGTTGTTCTCTTGGTGTGTTATAGTTCATGTCTGTTCGATGGACTTCAAAATGACAGTTGTTTTCTGTGGTGCCGAAGCTTGTTAGCCCCGCTGTTGCAGCCATGTGTATGGTGAAAAATGATGTTATGATGAGCTTTATTATTTGGGTATAAAGGGGCCCGGTCATTTACCCCGCCCCTGGCCCAGCTGTGATTTGTTCCGCTAGTGATACTGAGAACTAATGAGAGCCAGGAAACAGCTGGGTGACAAGAAACTGATTAAACCTATCAAGGATAACAAGAGCGGGGAACAACAGCTAACAGCAAAGCACGAGAGCTATGGACCAACCAAAATAAAATCAAATGTGAAAATAAATCTATGAACCAAACGGAAAGCTAAAATAATAATACATAATAATTAAAAGTCTAAAAAGCAAACCCAGGGGCTATACTGTGACATGTTCTGCTATAGGACACTGAGGCCCTGAACAGCTGTAGAGCCTATTATTGGGATCACAAAGGGGCACAGCTTTGACAAATGACAGACCAAAGCATACTGGAAGTATTATTGGGGATATGGTTATCAAATTATCAGAGGGCTTGAAAGTATTACCAGGACTTGCTGGGTCCTCCAAACCAGCCTTGGTTTGGCTGAATCTTAAGTATCCCAGGCAGCTGGCTTGCAATGAGACTGTGGTCACAGTGCACACTTAAGACCTCTGTAGTCAGTGCTCCCAAACATTCAGTGTTCCCATGCAAAGCTGGAGAATTGCACATTTGAAGTGTGTTAAGTTGGTTTGTGAGTTAGTACTGAATGATTCTGATCCCATCCCACAAAAGTCGGTAAAACTTCTAGTGGTTTACAGAGCATGATGGCTTTTTTAAAAAAATGTTTGTTTAACTTCTTTTCAGAGCAGAAAGGAGTCACATGTGGAGTACCCCAAGTTTCAGTCTTGGGATCCCTCCTATTTAAGATGCTCCCACTAGCTCAGATTATAACAAGTAATAAGATTAGTTATCATAACTATGCAGATGATACACAGCTCTAAATCACATTATCACCAGGTGACTGAGAACCTATCCAAGCACTGAGCAGATGCTTAGAACAAAACAGTCCGTGGATGTGCCAAAACTTTCTCCAGCTTAACAAAAACAAAACTGAAGTTATTATCTTTGGACCTAAAGAGGAACGATAACATCTGGGAAATTAAAATGCTGATTTAAGACCGAGTTTTATTATGCCTTGGAAGATAAGAACAAACAGATAACTGCACTCCAACAAGAAAAGTCAGATTTATTGAAGGAAGAAAGAGCAGTCAAAGAGAAGAGTTGAAACCTCTGACGCAAAAGGCACAAACTGCCTCCAAAAGTGAACAAACTCCAGACTGCCCCAGCTACAGGACCACAGCTGTCCACATCCTGCCACCTGCAGAGAGCCTCAAAGAGTCCAGTGGTGCCCAAACTGCCTGTCACTACCATCACTTTGCTAAAAACCCACCAGGATGTTGCTGGGACCTCTGGCTTATGGATGAGAGAGGTTGTGTTATTTTTTTTCTCTCCTTTGTTCCCTGTAAAAGAGAGGGTGCACCCAGATGCTTCACTGAAAATTGAGCAACTGGAAGCAGTTTTCCACCAGGAAAGAGAGAAGAAAATCCAAATCGAGAAGCTCTAAGCACAACAGACTGAGGAAACTAAGAGACTTAAGGAAGAGTTGTACCAAGTACCAAGAAGACTTCATGAGGAAAAATTGCCAGAGGGAGAAGGACAGGTCACCTCTCCTGACTGAACACAAAGAGACAACATCAAGTATGAAATCAGCAGCAAGGAAGGCCCAGGAAGACTTGGAAAGTGGGAAAAATCCTCCCTCCTTCCAGTGCCGCTACATGTCCACACGGTGGCACAGTTTGCTTACATAAATGCAAGTATGCATATAAAATGAGGAAGTCACAGAGGAACACTTCAGTCAGAGTGCGTCAGGCTTGAAATGTGTTTTGCTTTGGTCTTTTTCACACACATAAAAGCAGACCCGTATTGAACCGTCAGTTTTTTCCTGCTTTATTTTTACAGTGAAATGACTTTAGAAATTACATAGGGCGGTCCATTCCTGACACTTGTACACAAAATTAGACTTTTACATAATCATAAAAATATAAACGATGAAAAAAGGAAATTGTCATGTTTGATGTATAAGCGATGGAATAATTTCCACAGACAAAGAGCGAGAAAGAGACGCTCATAGAATACGCAATATTTTTATTACTTTTATTTTGATTTAACTCATTAAATGCTGAAACAACAGTATTATGGTTTAATGAGCTCCCCAGAGCTGCTACAGTTGATACAATTTCATCTCTTTCTCTAACTCACTCACACACACGCACACACACACGCACACACACACACACACACACACACAGGCATGTTTGTATGGCTATCTGTGAGGATGTTCATTAATGAATTGGTTTCCCGGCCCCTCACCATAATAATAAACACCACAACTAAAACCATAACTCCATTTCTGAACTCAACCCTAAAACCAAAAATTGAGGACAAAATATGCTGGTCCTCACTCACACACACACACACACACACACACACACACACACACGGAGCTGTCATGAGCTACACTGGACTAAAGATGATGTCATGTCAAACGCAGTGATAAAATGATCCGATTGGTCACTGTCTACTGAGGTCATTGCTTTTAGGATGTCCAAGGAGTGTAAACAAACACACGTGGGCTATTTGAGCTACCACCAAACTACGAAGGAACATGGAGGTCATAAAATATATACTAATCACCATGACGTCACAAATTGTGTTCAGTTAGTGTGTATGTGGGTGTGTGTGAGCATGTGTATGTGTAGACTTCCAGATGTGTTGGCAGGTTGCTGTTTATTGTTTGTATCCATCGGTGAAGAGAAGTGTACGTGTCCACTTTCAGTTGTTGTTGAGGACCCACCACGAGGCTGCGGAAGAGACACAGAATAAAAATAATTAACCCCTCGAAGACTACCACTGGACACACACTTCCACATGCAAAGTGTGTTATTCTGCCAGCTCTGATAAACTTAGTGAGCACTGCCCTCTGCTCCGAGTCCTACAAGAGGCAGCAAATGATACAACAGATTGCGGTGCAGAAGAAATAAAAACACGCAATAGCAATTTTTTTAAAGAGAGTCAACATTAACTTTGGAGACAAGTAAATTGAACCCATTCAAAAGTGTTTTCTGCTCATTTGTTGATCTCCCGAAGTCAAGCTCTTAATTGATCTCATTTCTCTGATGCTTAATCACATTTATACGCTGACATCTCAAAGCAAAGATCTCTCAGTGTGACCTTTAAATATCTTCAAGCACTGCAGAGCCCTGATTTGAATTTTAAAAACAGGATTGTTTGTCTACAGTACATTATTTTATGATGCCTGAATGGATGATCTTACCGGGAACCAACATGGTGGTAATGATCTCAGGAGTTTCCAGGAAGTCCACATTCCCCCTCTGGAAGGTTTTGCTGTAGTTAGTCTGTAGGTGACTGAAGAGCAGGAAAGAGAAAACTGAAAGATGCCCTCAGTTCAGCTGTTTGCATAACAGAATTTGAGTATTTGCCACTAAAAGTCAATAAATTAAAATCATTTAAACAGTAACAGTTTCCCTGCGTTGGTTCAATTTATTTATGAACGCGTGCTTTCAAGTAAATAATATATGTGAAATATGAAAACACGCAGATACACAAAAGCAATCAAAACCGCTGCCATACTAGCAGTTCCCTCAAATTTGATCAGCCTGATTACCCCCACTACTTTCTGAAAGTTCATGGCTTTTAAGCAGAGCTGAACTCTTCAGACTGACTGAGCACTCACAGCCTTTCATCTATAGACTGTATATAAAATATGGAGGCACACACTGTGTCGTGACCCCTTGTAATGTTTGGGGACTGTTGAAGTCTTTGGACTCTGTTTACAGAAGAACGTTTTCAGGTGAAAACGGTAAAGTTTTGTTGCGTTTTGGCCATTTGAAAACGGGTTCTCCGTCTCCGTGTAAACAGCTAAAACACTACTTTTTGAAAGTTGGAAGCACTGGATTCATGCGCGCTATGGTTGTGATTCCTATACACACACACATCACCAACTTGTGGCCTGGCGTGGGAACTACATCGTTTTCAACGTCATGTGGCCACTAACCGTGTGATATTAACTTGTCTGCCATTTTGGGTGTGTGACAATCATGGTGACCATGTAGGGTCAAGTAAACAAGGCCTCAGTCACACAGGTGCAGAGACCTGGCAGCCACTGGGCTGTTGGTGAAAACCTCCATGTGATTGCTGTGGTTGCCAGTAGCTTGCACGGAGCAGGCCAGCTTGTCTGGAAACAGACTCTACTGGCCAAGTCGTAGTGAAGCTGCGCAAAGTGCATTTGCCTTCAAAGTAAAACCTGAGTGTTGGTTAAAGTTTTACTACCCAGTGTTTGTAGGCAGGTTGCTGTCCTCTACGCTAGTAAACGAAGCAGTCAGAAGCAGGCGAATACTTACTTTTTCCACACGTTGTTGTGCTCCCAGAATTCATAGAGAATGAAGCGTGATTCATTTGCCAGCCGCTGAACTGCAATGCTGCCAAATGCAAAGCAAGAGAACGCAAGTCATGCAGTTACTAATTAGTGTGCTTACATCATGTCGCACGACACAGCCTCTCTGCTTGAATTGTCTTCCATACTCTGACAGTGTGCAGGCATTGTAGATCTGTCAGAAAACACAGTGCGGCTTCATCCTTACATTGAGATTTCATACAGTAGGCTTGTGTTGTGTCAGAGTTTAACTTAAAAATGAGCCAGCAAACATGAGTGAGTATTCAGAGAATCAATCATGACAAAGCATGTAAATGTCAAGCTGTCCTTTAGGCTGCTGGGTTTAGTCTAAAACCAAAGTGACAGCATGTGATTGGGTTTGCCCTGCTGAATTTACCCACAGAGCGAGTAAGATGACAGAGCTGCAGAGAGATTCTGGGAGGGTTTTGGCAGGCAAAAAATGCAAATGTTATTTTAGCAGCTTTGTTGTGATCGTACACAACAGTAAAAGGCAGAAAATGTCCTGAGTTATGACGGGAGAGGCACACGCTGATTCTTCATTCCCATTAGGAACACTATGGCTCAGACCAGACAGTTTTTTTCCCCAAAGTTTAACTACATTTGTCCCAGGGTTATCTTCCAGTGTGAAGAAATTGACAGTGTTGTGTTTCTACAGTTTTGTATGCACTCACTGACCTCTGCATTAGGCACGCCTTAGTAGGACTGGGTTAGATGCCCATTTGTTTACAGAGCTGCCCAAAGTCTTCGTGGCATGGACTCAACAAGGTGCTGGAAACATCCCTCAGAGACTTTGGTCCATATTGACTGCACCACATAGGTGCTGCAGATTTGTCAGCTGGTCGTCCATGATGTGAATCTCCAACAGCTGGAGATGATTTGAGTTTTTTGATATGGAGTGTTATCCTGCTGAAAGCAGCCATCAGAATGTGGTACACTGTGGTCATAAAGGGATGGACTGGGTCACCACCAGCCTGAACCACTGGTACAAGGCAGGATGTATCCATGCCTTTATGTTGTTTATGCCAAATTGTAACCGTCCCATTTGAATGTCACAGCAGAACTCGAGAGTCATCAAACCAGGCAAAGTTTTTCCAGTCTTCTTTTGTCCAATGTTGTTGAGCTGGTGTGAATGGTAGCCTCATTTTCCTGTTCTTAGCTGACAGGAGTGACACCCAGAGTGGTCTTCTGCTTCTGCAGTGCATCTGATTCATGACTGGATGTGATGTGCACTGATGCTCTTCTGCATAGCTTTGCTGCAATGAGTGGTTATTTGCGTTACTGTTGCTTGCTTATCAGCTCGAAGCAGTCTGGCCATTCTCCTCTGACCTCTGGCATCAAAAAGGCCTTTTCACCCAGAGAACTGGCACTCACTGGATATTTTCTCTTTTTCAGACCATTCTCAGTAAACCCTAGAGATGGTTGTGTAGGAAAAATCCCAGCAGATCAGCAGTTTTCCCAAATACTCAGACCAGCCCATCTGGCGTCAACAACCATGCCATCTTCAGAGTCACTTAAATCACCTTTCTTCCTCATTCTGATGCTCACTTTGAGCTTCAGCAGGTTCAAAGATGTTCAGTTTTTCTTGTGCAGCATTACAGTGGAACCTTTTTAAAACACATGCATTATGTTTTATATTTTTGTTAAGCTATATAATTCGTTAAAAATGCACAGAATATGCTAAATATAGTTTCTAATGCCCAAGAAACAGGTGAAATATTTTTAGTAGCAGGTTAGAACAACTTCAGAGGACCCGTCTGCCTGCCTGTCTTAGTGAGTCCATTGTAAAAATGTGAAAAATAAAAGCAGTAAATCCCTGATGCAAACAAAAGAAGATCATATAAACTGACTGTAAACATCCAGTCTGGGCACAGGCACACTCCATGTACTGTCTGAGAGCCAAACGAAACTCCTCCAGCTCTTCCTCCAGCACCGAGAGCTGCCTCTGAACTATTAGGATGTGCTGTGAAGACAAAACACACACACAACATTTAAAGGCAAACACCGCCACCAAGTCAGAAGTCGCTTCTCGTATGTTGCGAGCCTGTTTCAGCCAAGGTTGTTTGGAAAGCTTCTGGCAGGATTTTGAATTTGCTCAGCGTGTTGTCAGAAAAGCTAGTGACTCACACAGAAGTGTAGAGTGAAAATTTATAATGTCTCAAAAAGTCTCGGCATCCGCTTCTGAATGAATGTGCCAATGCATCTGCTCAGAGAGCAGATTGTGAACCTGAAGACACGCGATGGGGAAACGTGTACAGACATCTTCTTGTTCAAAGGTGTGAATGGCAGAAAAAAAAAAACCCCTGGTATACCCGTGACAGTGGGCAACCTGCTTATCATTTCCTATGGCTGATGAGGAATTGTTAACAGCAGCAGAGCAGATGATTAGGACAGGAAGCGAATGGTCTGCCTGTTGGCTATAAAGCAGGCGGTGTGTGTTAATGAGGGTGAGACTCTAGGGAATGAAGGTAAGTCAATGTAATGTCTGCTGAAATGAGTGAAACACGACTGTGTGTGTGTGTGTCTGCAAAAATGCCTCCAGAGTCTCTCTCTCAGTGGCTAATTTGGGTGAAAGGCACCCTTGCACCTCTGAGGGACGCATGCACTCAGGCATGTTAATACACACAAACACACATCAGTCTTGTGCAGCGGGGTCATTATTGGATTCCTCAGCAGCCCATTTATTTCCAGTGACACACAGCAAATTAAACAAAATTGCATATTGATTAATTCACACACACAGAGAAATGTCTGCCTCAAATTAGTAATGAGAGTGACAGTGGCATGAAGTATTCATATGCATGCCTTCATTTGTAGCGTTTCCTGTGTTATGACACCAATGCAAATCAGCCCACAAAAGGGGGCCATATCATGCCCCATAATTTCACTTTTGGATTATTAGAGTGGCTCAGGATGAAGTAACCCTTACTGGTTCTATGCTAGTACTTGGCGCAGCCCCTCAGGTCACCTGATATCTGAAACAAACAGTTATGGCTCTTCAATCAGCAGAAAGCCCACTTTCTTGTTTTTACAGATACACTACTGTGCAAAACTCTTGAGCCACCACTCATTCCTTTATATTTTCCTTCCAAAGAGCCAGAGCCAGACTTTCTTCAGGCTTTCTTAAGGTCTTTCCTTCTATTTGACCATTTTCAGAGGAATGCTTTTGGTTTATTAAGCCACTTAACTCAGTTCAAGGGATGAACCACTGTTGTGTCGATACATAACAGAACAGCACTTTGTTACTAGCAGCCTGTTGCACAAACTCCAAAGTTCCCATTCCTTTAGCTGAATATATAAAAAATACCAAAGATAACACAGTTTGACAGGTGTTAAATATTATTTTTTTCACCAACAAGGTGATTGCCAAAGAGCTGTTGACCAAAAACCATCTCAGCATGGTGTGCAGTGTGTCCTTAAAAAAAAATCAAGGCAAACCGGGCAAAAGGAGAAGTGGCTGGCCTAAAGAAAAGGTGAACAGTTTCTGAAAGTCATGTCCGTGATGGAAGACAAGAACTGAAATCCTGCTGGTGCCGGTGCTGGTGTGACACGTCAGTGAGTCATCGTTTCAGCCATGACATGCATGCCAGGCAGCTAAGACTGCAACAGCAGTTTCTCTTTGCTTTGGCATGTGGACATGGACACACACACACGCACACAGGAACACACTGAGGGCTCACACACCCTCTGATAGTTCTAGGGTTTTACAAATCAATGCTTAATGAAACAAACTCATCTGGTCCTCACTTGGTTCTCAAATGAGGCAAAAACATGAAGAACAAAACATGAAATATTGCGCCATGCCATTATTTATTTAGCGAAAACTAAGCCAAGATGCAGAAGCAGTGTGTGAAAAAACTAAGTCCACTTCGTGATTCGGTAGCTTGTAGAACCACCTTTGGCAGCAATAACTTGAAGTCATTGTTTTCTGGATGACTTTATCAGTCTCTCACATCCTTCTTTACAGCGCTGCTTCAGTTCATTGAGGTTTACTTATGCACAGCTCTCTTAAGGTCTCACCACAGCATTTCAATCAGGTTGATGTCTATACTTTGAGTTTTTTTCTTTTTCAGCCATTCTGGTGTAGATTTGATGCTGTGATTGGGACTGCTGTCCTGTTGTATCACCCAATTACAGCCAGGCATTAGCTGCTGGCCTCACATGGGACTCTAGAATCCTTTGGTATACAGAGGAGTTCATGGTCCACTCAGTGACTACAAGGTGCCCGGGTCCAAAACAAGCCCAAATCATCACCCCTCCATCACAGTGCTCGACAGCTGGTTTGAGGTGTTTGTGCTGATATGTTGTGTTTGCTTTTCTCCAGATGTATTGCTGTGCATTATGGACAAACATCTCCACTTTGGTCTTGGCTGTCCAAAGAACATTGTTCCAGACGTCTTGCGGTTTGATCGGATGCAACTCAGAGAAGAGGCTTTCTCCTGGTAACCCTTCCAAACAAACCACTTGTTCAGTCATTTTATAATTGTACTGTCATCAGCTTTAACAATTATCATGCTGAGGTCTGCAGCGTATGTAGCTCTTAGGTTTTTTTTGCAGTTTCTATGAGCATTGCACGATCTGACCTTAGGTCGAAATTGTTGGGACATCCACTCTTGGGACGATTTGGATATTGTGTTAACACACCTTAATGCACCAGACCGGCAAACTGCCAAAACGTCTGCGTACTGATGATCAATGAATGAAGTGCATTTGATTATCAGCACCTGGCTGCTACTTACTTTCTTAATTGCTATGGAAGCAGTAAGGGTGGACTTTTCCCACACTGTTTCTGTAGTTTGGCTTAGTTTTTGTTAGATAAATGATGACATAATGTGATATGTTCATGGTATTTTAAGACCTGGTAAGGACCAGATGATTTGTTATCATGTCCTGACATGTAAAACGTTAGAATTGAAAGAGGCTGTAATTTCTTTTTCTCATGACTGTAAAGTCTAATTGGTGGGAGAACCGGTTTAGAGTGCCTGCCAGGAAAAATATCAATATTTGGCACCAGTCTATATGTTACCGTACAACCCAAACTTTTGACTGGTGCTGTAACTGAAGTGATGGTGTGCTGTTCGGATTTTGTCCTACCTCTGGTCCTGTTTTACTCACACTGGTAGTATTCTAAGCTTTGGGTTTTTGTACAAATCGGACAAGCACATACCAGAGATACTCACTGTTGCATCAACTCTCTACTTCACATGTCCTTATTGTCTGCTCCCTACTCTAGCTGAATATTGAGCCCTAGACAAACAGATGGAGGATAAAGACAGACAGAGCAACTATAAATCATGCTGTTGCTATGACAGCAGCGACTGGCCTCCATATGAGAACAGTGAAGTGGTCACCGTAGAAAAAGAGGTGAACAGTAGACAAAAGTGATGCAACAAACCGATTTGCTCTCCAAGACCTCTTCTTCTACAGGCTCCAGACGAATCTCCTGCAGAACAAAAGGAACACATGAGTTCTTTAGCAGGAACCCATCTTCATACATTCGAGTGTATAACCCATCACTCATAATCTCTATTTCATTTTCGTACATGGCCCCCCTGTATATGTTAACCCAATTTTTGTCACATATATACTGTTACTGCTCTGAGCCGAAAACAGCAAACTGCTTAAAATGCTCAGCTTCAAATAACTTTTTCTGCTCCTGGTGTCTGTATGAGATCAGTGAAAGCAGATGTCCTTATATGGTCATCTCAGGCACACAGAGACCCCATCTAAATACAAGAAAGTTGCCTTTCACTGACACTTTTAACTTGTTTTAATTATTTTCCTTCCTACTACCATGCAATCATAATTCCTGCTGCCATCTTTGACATAGACTTTGAGAGGAAAAGGTAGCATAGAGTCAATTGTGGGTTAATTCTGATACATTTATATTGGATATAAATTTTTAACTTTATGTTCACACTCTTGCGGTTCTACTGTACAATAGATCACAGTTTATCTGGGTTTGCATATCCATTTATTTTATCCACTAGTTATGAGACATTTCACGCAGAGAGCAGCCCTGATGGTGTGTGTGCAGCTGTACACAAGCTGTATGTACATGTGTGCATGTGTCTGTGCGTGGGTGGGTGTTGTTGGATGAATTGATTTGTTGGCACCGTCGTAAATCAACTTGCCATAATCTGAGGATAACTTCAGAAAACGATGCAAAGACCAGATGGTTGAAAAAGAGATGGGGAAAAAGATTTGAAATAGGAAATGCAGGACAAGCAAACAAGAAGGCGGGAATGAGAGGAAAGATAGTGGAAAGCTGAGCGAAAGGTCACGTAACCTTTTGTTCCAGACGGTCGATGAGTTTCTGCAGCCTGTTGACCTGGATTATCCACTGGCTGTCTTCTTCATAAACACCTGGAGGCGAGAGAGAGGCAGAGCGAAGGATGGCTTTCAGACAGAAGGGGGGGGGGGGGGGTGAAAGGTGCTGCATGCATTGACTGTATTTAAACATTTTCCATCGACTGCTTCAACCGAATGCTGGGATAAGTATGGTGGTGTGCCAGGAGGCATTTTAAGGATTCCTTTCATGTCGTGCAACAAGGCAGTCAATAGAAAAAGCTTTGAGCCCTGTAATCAAAGTTCATAGATGCTCTGCAGTTGTTTCTCCTAGCAACCACAGCTGAGCCACACAGTGGAGGTCGAATGGAGAAGCGGTTAAAAATGTATAACAACCAGGATGGAAGAACAGACCACTGGAAACATGCAACTGTTGTGGGTAGAAAAACAGCAGGATTCTGAGCAGAATTACTATGAATGTTGTGCACAGATTTCATATTTACATTGCTTTGAGTCACTTTCTATGTTTTGTGTGCTCACACTGAAAGTTAAGCAAGACAATCGGGACTAAAAGAAACAAACTAGAAAGCGCTTTAAGAAGAAAGTGCTCAGAGCAGCAAGAAAGCAAGCAAATTGTCAATGATGGCAAAACAGTAACTACAGTGCTGTGTACTGTCAGAACACGTAGTATAAAACACATGCAGTAAAGCAGTATCCAGGGGTGGTTAGTAACAGATTACACATTATAGGAAAATCATAATGAGATTACAGAAACAAGCAGCTATTAAAAAGTTCTGACAAATGTGTTATTAAATAAGAGTTACATTATCAACAATTATATGTTGATCACAATGTATCCACCATGTGAGCATATTCTTGTAAGCGTGACATTATTTCAAAATGCAGAATTTCTCATGTTATTCATGCATTTATTTAATCATGTTTGGATTTCTGCAATTCTGCTGATCGTTCAGAGCTTTGCTGCAAGGCTTCTACGGACTCTCGTGTCACACCGAGTCCATTTTCAGATTTTAGAGCTCTGCATGGACAAGCACTAGCTTACATCAGTGAACCTTTACATCCATGAGGTCATGTGATCAGGCCCTACTGGGTGCGCATCATGCAAGGCAGAAAAGTAAAGGAGACAGAGCTGTAACAACACTGCCCCCCCCCCCCACACACACACACACTATATAACTCTCTCCCTCTGAGCTTGAGATCTGTGGACTTTTCAAAAATAGCTAAAAACATTTTATTTTTAGACTTGTGTAACTCTTTTTCTTTATGCTCTGGTATTTTTTTGTTGTGAAGCACTTTGTTATCATGAAAAGTGCTATAGAAATAAAAGTTTATTAACATCAGACTACATTTCTAAGTAATCTGACCCACCCCTGCTAATATCAGTGTGTCTTAATGGAACCCAGCTGGTAAGGCAACAACAGGGCAGCCAATCGCAGTGAGCTCTGCAGGTGCTTGATTGTGATTTATGAGCGACTTCCAAACATGTGCAACCTCAAACCTCCACCTGAGCGCGAGACGAGTGCCAGAGCACACAGTGGCTTTGAAACTAAACATGGACGCACATGTGGTCACAGCATCCTCCTCAAGCTCCCTCTGCACTTTTTCCTCTCACACCTACACTACCTTCCTTCCCCCTCCTGTGCTCGGCTCTCCCTCCTGTGTGACTCTGGTCCAGCAGCAGCAACAAAACACAGTTGACACAGCAGAACGCGGTGCTGGTGTGTCCTTCAAACAGGCAGAACAAATGAAACCACCTGAAGTGACGAGGCTGAGGAGAGGATTGTTGGGGGAGAGGCTGTTGTTCCTCTGAAGCCTCCGATTAGAGCGACGGCCCGACCACTGGATGGACAACACCTCTGGCTTCACGGGACCCTGTCTGGAGTCAAAACATGCCAGCAGTTATTCTCAGACCAGCATATTTCAGCACAGCTTTTTTTTTTTGTCTTTTCAAACCCCTGAAGGACACACTGCATTAAAAGTTCACCCTCTTCTTTCATCCCGTGTCTTATATAGTGGCCACAAAATAACAGTTGAATTATTGCAGGATGTGGCATTTTTCCTGACCCCCCCCCCCCAACAAATCGTGCATTGTAATCAGGTGTGTGGAGCCACAGCTATCTTGACTTGCATTATATTTCTGCGTAATGCCGGGCTGGCAGTGATACTAATTGCAGTGGCAAGGTACATGCACCCGCAGGGTGTCTTCACCTAAGATTTATCTCGCTGCTGTCAAGCTGTTGGTTCCCATACTTTGAAGGGACCTCAGGGCGTCTGTGGGAAGTTTGTGAATATGTGAATACGCATGCTTATTTATGTGTGTGTGGAATGGAAGCCACTGAATCATTGAGTGTGCGTAGTTTTTCACATACTGCTTCCACATTTTGGCTTGGCTTTCGATAAATAAATGATGACACTGCTGAAATCCCAAGTTTTAAACCCTCTCCAACTTCACTGCAGCAGCGTACATCATATCGTATCAACTGTCAATCTGTTGGACA
This sequence comes from Bujurquina vittata, assembly GCA_015106715.1. Lineage (NCBI taxonomy): Eukaryota > Metazoa > Chordata > Actinopteri > Cichliformes > Cichlidae > Bujurquina > Bujurquina vittata. Next base: position 4,275 of record VUQK01018482.1, on the reverse strand, counting down.
CACCCAGGAGCCTCTATACCTCCACCCTTTTGGCCTTTTACCTCCCTCCCACTGGACGGAGAACAAAGAATCTTTTAAAGCTAAGAAGACTCTGATAGTGATAGTACTGTGATTTGGTTTGATCATAAATTGTCGTTTTTTTGTTCTTATTTTGTTCTTATCAATCCACCCCACCCTCTGTCTATTCAGTCTACCAAATTTGGAACGGTCTTCTGGATCAAACTTTTTGTTAATTTATTTTTTATTTTTGCTTTCATTGGAAAGAGAGTGGTTGTGGCATTTTAATTCACAGGCTGCTGTTTAACACAGCTGGATCATGGATGAGGACAGACTGGGAGGGGTAGACCCCAGCGAGTCATAATCTCACCTACTAGCCGGTTTAATTGCTAAAACTCTTTGAGATATCTAATAGATCAAAGCACAGCAGTTTCCCCATCCACATGTTCCTCCCACAGTTTTTTATGTTAACTGAGGAGGAGGGAAAAGAGGATTTGAAGCTGGAGAGCAAAGTGTGAATTAGCAGAGGGGGAATCAAAGTTGGGATCTTGACGCTCATCTTTTTCCCAGAACTGATGATGAAGAAGACAGTGCTAATCAGTAACCATGACAATGGCTCAAGAGATTTTCAAAACCTGCTGCACCAACTCTGAATACAAAACTCGCGCTCAGCTCTGATAATACCATCACGGCCTGTTCACACGTACCTATAACCAAATGCAAAGACCTATTTAAAGAGCCACGTCGCTAAATGTTTGGTACAAAAAGAGCAATTCAAATATACGAAGCAATTTGTCCAGTGAGACGGGTGCAGGAGGAGAAGAAGCTGCTCGGGGAACAGGGGACAGTCACACTGTGAAAACGACACGAGAACGAGAGACGCGTTTAAAGGGAGTTCGGAGAAGGAAGACGGTCTTCTTAATTTAGCCCCGTGCATCATTTTCTGCCCGTGGGAAGACATTTCACTATGATTATTATGTGAACCAAAAAATGATAGAAAGCAAAAACTGTCACGTCAACACCAAAATAGAATTCAAAGCAAAATGATGTGATAAGGATTTTATAAATCTTTTGGTAGTTAGTAGGAAAACATATGAAGCAAAGTATAGCTGAACTAGTGATATTACAACCACAGCCTCCTTAAGATTAACTAGTTCCCATGAAATAAGAAGAATTAACATTTATTAAACTGATCTAGCTGAGACCGAAATAACAATGAAAAACTGAAACAGAGAGACTGAAGAGGGAGTTTAAAATCTTGCCTGCTTTCATCCGACTGCACGCCAGCTTGTCTAATGGGCCATTTACTTTAGAATTCAGCTTTAAAAGAGAAACATCTCTGGCTGCAGTATGCATTAATACTGAGCCAACATTTTGAGTAGCACAGAGTAAAAGAGTGTTGGCCTTAACTTTTGACTGGTACTGTATACTGTGCTTCTACTATTCTAACAAGCTTGAAAGTCAATATTTGATCTGACCCTCTTTATTCCTGAAGGCTCTTAGGCAGCGTTCTTGTCATTTCTTTAAGCAGTCTTCAGTAATAATTCTCCAGGCTTCTTGAAGGACCTCCAAAGCATCCTTTCGTTTAATTCTGTATAAAGATGATGTCACACTGCTTCAATAATCTTCTCACATTACTTGTTGTTTTTACTGCATTGGCAGGGATTACTGTCACATAGAAGATGGTCTTGTGTGGTGGATCAAAATCTGCAAGTACCTCTCTGTGTTCATAATTCCATCAGTTTTCTATCAGCACTTCTTGTTTTGTCCTCCACCTCCAGCTTCCTCCGATTTTTTTAAGGACACGCTGCACACCAATGCTAAGTTTTCATGATGCATTTTCAGCTAATGTCTCTTTGTTGGTGCAAAAATACTATTTTATGCCTGTCAAACTGTGTTATCGCTGGCATTTTTTTGTATATTTAGTAAAAGAAATGGGAACAAATGAGATAACAGTTTGTTAGAAATGCAATGCCTGTGTAAGACGTAAGCATGCTTCTCCAATGACAGCTTGCTGATTTTATCACTGAGGCCATAAACAATTACTCCCCTTTTCTACTTAACAACACTAAAAATTGCAAATGTTATGTTTGTTGAATTCCTGGTCCTTATATAAAAAGATAAACGTAGCCACCGTGAAGTCACTCATTATTTTTGGGGGGCAACTAAGGCCCAAGCAGGCCATCCTGTAGCTCTAAGGTTGCTGGTTCAACCCATGGATCTTAAAGGCATAGAATGCTGCTGCTTAAAGGAATATAATAAAGTGTGTGCATGTGAAATGGGTGAAAGAAGCTTTTAGTAAAACGCAGTTTGAGTGCTCAGTTGTTCAGCAATAGTAGTGCCATTTTGTTCTTGCCTGGAGAGAACAAAATGGACAAGAGGGCGGTGCGTTCGTATACGATACTAGAACTTCCACCTATGCTACATAAAAATTTAGGCTGCAAGAAAAAAAAAAAAAAGACTTGAGATTATGTGTTTGGAATAGCAATGACTATCCTTTAATCTGATAAAGAAAGTTCAATCCAATGCCTACATGTTTCTCCATTGCTCTTTATTTAGAGAAAGGAACCACTAAGAAAAACTGTCACTATGACTCGAGCTGAATTCACACTGTTTTAAAATGTGTTGAAGAAACCAAGAGAGAGTCAGCTTTGGTAAAGGAGAATGCATCCAATAATTCAATAATCCAGTGTTCTGAAACCTCATTTAAATCATATCTCAGTCTTTCCACCATCCAAACAGCAATGAATTAGAAACACAGCAAGAGTTTACAGTGAAGCCTGGTCAGTTTTACTTTTCCTCTGCAGAGACTGAAGAGCAATTAGAGAAACACCAAGCAAGGGCAGCCTGGAATTTAAAAAAAAACAACAACTAATTTATTACTTCCTAACAGCTCAATTTCAGAATCTGTTGAATGCAGTTTCGGTTGCAGCAAATTGTTGCTCATTTGTTGACAAGTGACAGGTGTGCCTTTACCTGTGCTTTAAATACACCAGGGTTAAAATGAACACAGACATTACCTGCAGGGGAGACCCATTCTCTCTCTCTCTCTCACACACACACACACACCATATATAATACGTTGCACACTGTGAGTCATCCTCACTAACGAGGCATGTCTGATTTCTGAATGTAGACACAGACTGATCAATTTTTTCGCACACACAACAGAGTCCACTAAGAGCACGAGCCTCAGGTTGAATCGTTGCTCCTTCACTCTTCTCTCTCAGAGGACGCCAGCGGGTGAGTGTTCATTAGCAAGCCAGTACATTTCTAAAAATTATAATGATTAGATCATGACCACATTAAGGTCATATTCTAATACACCAGTATTCATGGCTTGCAGTAGTAAAAAAACAACAACGACGACGACAACCAAAACTCAGTTTCTCCCATTTTGACGGTGACTGTGAAGAGTTGTGACAACACTGCAGCAGAACTTATACAACCCCAAATCCCAAAAGGTTGCGCTAGGGCCATGTTTACCTCTGTGTAGCATCCCTTCTTCTGTTAACAACAGTCTGGGAATGAGTGTGGGAACTGAGGAGATCAGAGCTTTACATTTGGGAATGCTGTCCCATTCTCGCCTGATAGAGGATTCAGGCTGTCATATTTTTTTTGTATCTTGATGCCACAAATATTTCTGTTGCTGAAAGGTCTGGACTGCAGGCAGGCCAGTTCAGCATCAGGACTCTTCTGCTATGAAGCTGTTGTAATAGCTGCAGCATGCGGTTTAGTATTGTCTTGCTGAAATGTGCTGAAATATCCAATAAAATGTCTAGCTGGTGCTAAATTATGCCCCTCATGCCATCAGAGACGCAGGCTTTTGAACTGAGTGCTGATAACAAGCCAAATGGTCCCTTTCCATATAGTGTCTATATTTTTTTTCCAAAAAATAATTTCAAATTTCAATTTGCCTGACCACAGAAGTTTTCCACTTTGCTTCAGAAACATGATTTCTGAGCCCATGCAGTGATTTCCGTGACAGAATTGTGCCTGTTCATCGCAGCCATCCAGTACTCATTTTTAGCCTTGTCCGTTGCACAGAGATTTCTCCAGATTCTCTGAATCTTTTATATTATGTACTGTAGATGATGGGATATTCACAGTCTTCACGATTTTATGTTGAGGAATATTATTCTGAATTTGTTCCACAATTTGCAGACTGGTGAGCCTCTTCTGAGAAAATCGACCTCTCTGAGACGCTCTTTTTTTTAAACACCTCATGTGTTACCTGCCTGTTGCCAGTTAACCTAATTAGCTGCCAAATGTTCCTCC
>VUQK01018481.1:30613-44256 GCA_015106715.1 Bujurquina vittata | reverse complement strand
ACAATTTTTTACGTTTTTTTATGTCTTCTCTATATATTTTAACACTTATATATATATATATATATATATATATATATAATTTATTTATTTATTTATTTATTTATTTTCTAAAGCTCGTCCCTTTAGATTTCGGACATTTGAGGGGAGTTATTTTACGTTACTGCGCGCCATCAAACATCAAACTGATATGAGCGTAAATGGAGAGAACAATAACACACAACAGACAATTGAATGGATACTAATGTATCCATTTATCCTCTTTTGAAAGAGGCAAAATATGTCATTTATGTACGATTTACTATACTATATTTAGGGGTTAAAATTAAACGGAACGGCGTTTTTGATGCAAATGTTCATAAGCTCTGCTCGCGGCACCTCAGCATCTAAAAGAGGAATAAGTGTAAAGGGAGCAAATCTTAAACAAATACCAGCAATCAAACCAACTGTTTTTGTGCAGGTTGTCACATAATGTGTCTGACAGCTAAGGGTAACGCTGCTGTATTTTCCTATACAACTTTATGTATATTTACTCCATTATTTTTCAGTTACTTGCTCATTATAGAAACAGAAGCCGAAAGAGTTATAATTTACGACGTCTTCCTCGAGCTGTGAAGGTTCCACCATATATTTGGATAACAGGAAGGGAAAAGGAGGATGGATGTGTCCCGTCAGGCATTGCGGCTGGGTTCTCCTACCTTGACCATCGGATCCACAGAAACAGAGAGAGAGGTCGGGAGAAGAGAACAGTAATGGCGGCCGGTTAGCTCCACACACAAACACCACGTCCCCAATCAGCCGCATTTACCGCATCGCTCCGGGGAAAGCCAGTTCCATACAATACAGCGGAGCCAGCGAGACAGGCACGGAGCGGAGACACGGGCTTTAGGGGGCGGGGATCCCTCAGCGGACCGTTGCTGCCTGTGGAGACTTTGCTTCTACTTTTCTATAAGAAAAAAAAACATGGACGAGCACCCCGGCGGAGGAGGGGTCGGAACGAGTGCCCCACGACAGCCTCCGCCACCGCAGCACGGGAATAACAGTAGCGCTAATCCGCCGATTGGAGGCGGTGGCGGCGGAGCAGTCATGGTACCGCATCAGCCCGATGAACTGCCTCGGCCGCAGCAACAGTACACAATCCCCGGCATCCTGCATTACATCCAGCATGAGTGGGCCCGGTTCGAGATGGAGAGGGCGCATTGGGAAGTGGAGAGGGCCGAGCTTCAGGTTAGCCTACCCAACTTAGCACTGAATTCCAACCAGGCTAACCCTAACAACAACAACAGCATGGACAGTGTGTATGTAGTCAAGTGGTTTGGAAAATGCAGTTGCAGCGTTTAATTTTGCATTTCACCTTTTAGTTAAGAATGGCCGCGGCTTATACTGGGGCGAAAGCGGCTAAGCTGGATATTTGTAACCCGACTGGCTAAATGGCTAAGCTAAAGGGTCAGCTTTGGGTTACCATTAGCTTCATGTAGGTGTCAGACTTATTTAGCAGGTAGCTGAAGCTGTGGAGCGCTGTTATTGCCATTTTCCTCTGTTAGCGGATTTGTTCGTATGAAGCTAAAACTTTCAACTGTGGAACTGAGGTCAGACGATAGCCAGTAATGGAGAAGTGAATCCAACTGACTGTCAGCCATCTAAACCCAGTCATTTCAATTTGTCACGCTAGCTAAGTTAGCAATGTTATTAGCCGATATTGCCTTTAAGTCAGCAGCTGGGCCCGAGTGCCTGTGCTTCACAGCAGGTAAAAGAAAGAAGTTAAATCACGGAAAAACTGTGTAACGAGTTAAGTTATTCTTTTCAATGAATTGAAGATATAAAGTCAGAAAGTTAACTAAGTTAATATTGCAGGATAAAAATTCCGTGGCATTAAAAAGTTGTAAACAAACATGAGAGACAAAATTTAAAAAGGAAACGTTCATGTCCGTAAAATAAAGTAGAAATTTATAGGTTTGGGCTGCACGGTGATTAGCTTCGCAGCAAGAAGGTCCCGGGTTCGAATCCACCCTAGCCGAGAACTTTTTGGGTGGAGTTTGCCTGTTCTCCTCGTGTTTGTGTGGGTTTACTCCACCGGGTCCTCCGGTTTCCTCCTTCAGTCCAAAGACGTGCAGGTAGTGGCGTTAGGTTAATTGGTGATTCTAAATTACCCATAGGTGTGAATGGTTGTCTGTCTCCGTGTTAGCCTTGTGACAGGCTGGCGACCTGTACAGGGTGTACCCTGCCTCTCGCCCTATGACAGCTGGGATCCCTGAAAAGGAAGAAAATGAATGGATTGGATTTTGTAAGTTTGATGAAGCTGAAAATTTGACTTGTACTGTCATCAATAATAAAAGTATAAAACTTATTGATTTAAAAAGTGAGATTAAGAATTAAAAAATACTTTAAATTTCACTATTATAAGGTAAAAGGCACACTTAAACTATGAAAGTTTTGGGGTAAAATCAGAGTTAAAAAGTCAATTCTGTGAGAAAAGTACAAATTTGTAAAGCCAAAAATAAATGCTAGAAAGCTGATTCCTTTAGTAAAACAGAGCATTTCTAGTTTTTCATAATCTCTGTTGGTAGAATTACTTTCACCACAGTAAATGCTAGACTGGTAAAATATGAACACCTCTTTGTTGTGTGCTGTACTAACATGATCAAAATGTATTAAACCCCAAACATTTTTATACCAAGTAGATTTATTTAAATCCACACCTCTCCCTACGATAAAGAATATCCTGGTTTGTTGGCACATGTATGTAATAACTGAAGCTAATTTTTTTTTGATTTATAGAATGAATTATTTTCAAAGCTTTAATCCGTATTGATAGGTATGCGTGTAACATCAATTCAGTGTTCCATATTCTCAGACTAACAGTTTCTTAAAATTACTGAAGACCACTGTTTGATGGTTTCAGTTGAATTTTCTTTCCCCAAAGTCAAAGAATGTGAACTTCAGAGTGCAATGAACAGAACTCAGTGTACAAAAGCTAAATATTATAATCGCATTGACAAAGAAAGTTAAAAGTACTGTTGATTGCTTACAGTGCCACACTTACAGAGCCAGTAGGAGTGTAATGATACACATATTAAACCCGAACCTTCGGCATTGAAATTTGGATTTGGAACTTGTGATCCAAAGATTTCTGTTCACAAGTCTGTTGTACTTCTCTCCTCCTGGACCAGAAATGGAAGTGGTTGCTGTCTCTTAACTATGGCAAAAATGTAGGTTTAGACAATATACCCAGAAACTGAGGTTCATATCAAAATGTGGATATTGTGTGCCATTGTACCCTAAAGGTCATTACTGACACCAGTACTGACAGCTGTTTAAGATAAGTACATCTGCAGTTATCAGCAGTTTTTCTTCAAATAAAAGTTTTTAGATGGGTACAATTTTGACAGGAAATGTAGTAGAAAGAGAACAAGGCAGCATGCAGTAAAGGGACAGCTGGGAATCAAACCTGGGACTCGCCATTAACGGTATTTGTGCCCCAATCACTCTGCTGTAAGTTCATCTGAATAAGCAGTTTCTGTTAATAGGGTTTGGAAGCACAGAATAAACTGGCCCAAAACAGATGTTGGAGGAAGCTGTTGAACAATTAAAAAGAATCCAAAAAGGTTCATCAAACAATTTCTGTTATTTCCTTATTAGATTGAGTAATTGGTTTCAAATGTCTTTAAATAAATATAAAACATAAATTTTTGTCCAAGGTGAAGCTTTAAAAGTTAAGGTGCTTTATTGTGATTTAAAAAAAATAGAAATGTCCTTGTATTGCAAGATTGGGTGGGTGGGAGAAGATTTCTGATTATGAAATCAGCTGCAAACCAATCACTGTGTATTGTAGTGTCATTGAAAGACTTTGCTTTCTTTCACAAACCTTCATCAAAATGTTTTTCAGGCAGTAGATGTGTTTACGCAGACTTCTTTGTGGAGCATAGTGAGGGAATTGTCATTGTCACAACACAACCTGAGACTGGCGGTTGGAGTGGAGGCTGTGTGTGTGTAATGACAGGCTCAGCCTTCACAATGAGACTTGGCTCTGCTCTGACTTGACGCTGGATGCCTTCAGCGTGACTCTGTCAAAGTTCCCGATAAGAGTGCATCGTGCGAGCAGTTGCTGAAGATTGAGCAGAGCGAATAAGTGAAGGTGTGAACATGTCGTGCAGGAAGATGGGCCAGTAAACCGTCATAGGTCACTGAATCATTACTGCATCAGAACAAACTGTCACTGAATTAATGTGCGTCTATGAAATCACAGTGAACAGAAGGAAAAGTATAGACAATTTTAAAGGAACAAGCAATAAAGTGTCGCATCATGTGAACACCACCAGAACATCTTCAGTCCTCCTTGGCATTGATCCTTAAAAGATGTTCCTCACTTGGTGTTTTGATGTTGTTGGAGAGTGCTAGCTCCCATAGGTGTTCATTTAGCTTGAGGCCATAGTATATGATTTCCATAATCTTACTCATACAACCATTCAGCGAGTCCTCCTCCTGTGGATTAAGGTGTTCACATCCTGGATAGAAGAATTTCATCTTAGGATAAAGGAGAACACTCAGAGCACTTTGTGTTGATTTGGAGAGAGCCTTGTGTCTGATGAGGACCCAAAACTTACCAGCAGCATAACAGAGCCATTAGTGCCACTCACAGTAGAAGAGGTCTGATTGACTGTCTCAAAGTGTTGTTATCAGACACAGAAGGCAGCTGTTTAAAAAGAAAACATGCTTAAACAAGAAGTCAGTCTTGAAAAGCCCTGAATTCAACCTGAATGGCCGAGTTTTCATTCACAGAGGTAACAGAATAGAATAGAATGCCTTTATTATTATGAGCTCTGTGCTGGGTTTCCGCGGGGTAGTAAAATGTAGTAAATTAAATGAGCTCAAATTAAGGCTAGTAAATGACTTGGTAGTAAAGAATTTGACTTGGTAGTAAATTTTTCATCACCCCTTCAATATATTTTGACTTTTCCATTGATGCAGACGTTTTGTTTTAAATTCGTTTAGCTATAAAATCTGTATAAAAATATAACTACTCAGCAGGACCGGAGCTGACGTTGATAGACTCGATTGGTTCCGCTGTCCGATTTGCTGTGCGCATGCGCGGTGCTGCAATCGCTTAATCACTTAAATATAGCCCGGACCCCAGAAGGGTTAAGTCGGTCATGGGCAATGATTGAGAGGCGTCTTGTAAAGTGTGCAGAAAAAATATAAATTTGACCTGGAACGGTGTGACGATGATCAAATCACACCGAGCATCCACCATTCACCAGCAGCAGATCCCTATTTTGTTTTTTGGTGCTACACAAAGCACTGCAACTGCAACCTCAAGATCAGCTTCGAGCACAAGTATTACTGTCACACCTCAGCAGCAAACCAGTATTCCAATATTCTATTGGAAAATAAATCATAGGCTTGGGAAACTTGAATTTCATTCCATTTTGTTTATATTCTTAAAAAAAACAAATTTCCTAAGTCTTCTTGAAATACGTTTGGATGTGTGTGAGGTCTTAGTCAAGACAAAGTCACAGTTATACCTTAAAGTAAGTAGGATAAAGTTTTGTCTTGAGTGAGAGATGAGCTATCATCTTATATGGCTTAGTGCAGTGAATCCACTACTCCAAAAAGGTTGGTGCTCGATTATGTGGTGGTAGTAAAAATATTGTAGAGTAGTAAAAAATAAGTAGCAAAAGGTAGTATATTGAACTGTCGAATTCCTATATTAACCCTGAATCAGGAAGCTTTTTCAGTTTCAGTTGCCACACATGCAATTGATGTCAAATTGTTAATTGTTGTACAGTAGCTGAGTTGTAACCCTTCATGCCACAGGAAAAATTTTGAGAGAGAGCTGGAGGTGCAGAGGGAGAGTGGGGGGCAGGAATGCAATGGTGTTGTGAGAACTTTGAATATACTGATGACTTAATTGATGGTGTGATGAATAACCTGGAGTCATAGTCACTATATAAAGTGGCTTTCATTGTCAGATGTTTGGAACGTTAACCAATGCTTTTAGACAGACTGAAAAACAGTTCCTTTGACGCATCCTTCCAGTGTTCAGCTGCACTCTAAAAGCCTAGATAGACTGTAAAGCTTTACAAGGAGGAAAAAGTGTTTTCTGCCACTGCTTCTGGATCCCTGACTTCAGTCTGGAATTAGAAAAAGGACACACCACCAGTGGTTAAAGGGCTGAAGGCCACGCTGTATTTGAGCGAGTGACTGGTTGCCCCATACGGGTGGGAGGAGGTCAGGATGCACTCTGGCCAGTTGTGGTGATTAATCTGTTGATAAGAGGATCTGCATCAGCACAGTCTGACAAACAGGCTGGCAGACTTCAAATTAGCCCCTAATGAACTTATGGTGGACCCGACAGACTCCCAGCAGGCACTGCTGCAGTGTAATGCTACTGAACAGAGCCTTTGGTTTACCAACGTATTTGATTTATAGAAAATTCTATTTTTGTGTTAGGTTTTTTTAAGGTTATTAGGCCATGTTTTCTGGAGCCATGTTTTATCAAGCTGTATCCCTAAATCTCCCTAAACAGAAGCGCAAATGACGGTCTGTACCTCACAACAGGCCTTAATATCTGTTACTTGTTTAAAGGCACCAACGCCACAAACCCTTTAGAGCAGGGGTCTCAAACTGAAATGACCTGGGGGCACTGCTGGCACTGTCATCTCAGTAAATTAATACAAAATAAGAGTTTATTTGACTACGTTGCTCTGTCAGCAAACACTCTGACAGAGTGGATTAATGCATTATGTATGTAAAACACAGTGTTTGCCAACAGAGTAACGTAGTCAAATAAATTCTTCTTTTTGGCAGATGAATACAACAAAATAATTGATACATCCGGCATAAAAACTGTAATATTTTTCTCAATATAATAATAAATACAAATCCACTGTATACTTTTATGAAACTATATCAGCAGCGCCCCTGTAAGATCGTGCCAACAACATGAGTAACATCCTTTCTGCTCGACTTGGCTGGGTCTGCCTCACTGCTATCCCCAGTATTGTTAAATATAAATGGTAAATGGACTAGTTCGTAGATAGCTCGTTTCTACTCTAGCTGAGCACTCAAAGCGCTTTATACGAGCGTTGCACACCGGACGCGTTGCGTTTTTCCCAAATAAATTGTCCTCAAAAACCGCACACAAAATGAGGTCGACATCAAGCGATGTAATCAGGTCCTGATGTTTCTAAACAAGAGAAGGAAGAAACTGAGATTCTGGGTTTATCCAAGTCATAAGAAAACAGGAAGGAGAATTTCATGGTTTGATCCCAGCATTCAACCTGACTCACTGCTGCTTTTGCGCATATTTCATGATATCAGTGGGCAGTTTGAGCTCTTGTAGGCAGAGTTGGGATCACGTGTGAGGAGGCAAAGAAATAATTAAGTTGCCTTACCTAGAGCAGCATATAACTGTGTGCCTGAGGTAAAATTGTACTATTTTACTGTTCGTCACTGTATATTCAGTGTATTGGTGCATATTTTGCACTGTAAGTGAGGAGGCAAAGAAATAATTCAGTTGCCTTACCTAGAGCAGCATATAGCTGTGTGCCTGAGGTAAAATTGTACTATTTTACTGTTCGTCACTGTATATTCAGTGTATTGGTGCATATTTTGCACTGTAAGCTCACATGTTGCTAAATGCAGTGCTCTGATTGGTCAGATCTGTTTCCAAAAGTCAGAAAAATCAATCTTGATCTAAAAATAAATAAATAAATAAAAATTATTGCCACTGAGTCATCCTGTGAAATGATGCAGTCGAAAAATATTAACGCAGGGAACATTTGCATGAAATTTACACTTCTGTTGTGTAAAGGCCTTTCGACAGGCGCAGTGAAGCTTGTGTCATTTTAGCAAAATAAAAAGAACAAAATAAAACGTCGTTTAGATTCATAATAAATAAAATGGAAATAATGTAAGTAAATTTTTTTTCAGTGTTGCCCAGTACCAAATGACCTATGGACCAGTACCTGGCAACCTCTGATTTAAATTAATTGAGAAATGATTGTCTTAATTAGAGGGGAAAGCAAAATGAAAACCAAAAAAGTAATTTAAACTGCCAAATTGTTTTATACGTTTGACATGAATTTGCAGGCTGTAAGCAGGGGGGATGGTGCGGGCCAGAAGTGCCCCACGGGTCGGGACTTTGAGACCCCTGCTTTAGAGAGTTCTAGCTCCCTATTTCAGCACACCTGGAAATTAAAGCAGCCATATACCTGACTCTGGCATTCCGATGGATGAGTCAAAAAAAATATTCAACCATCCACTGTACAGTTATGAAGTAGTAAATTTTCCAAAGAGACCAGAACATTTCTTTTCTTTTCTTTTCAGTGCTGTAAAGTTCAATGTTTAACAGGGGAGTCAGTGGGGGTTCAAGTGCTCATTAGATGAACTGCAGTTTTTTCTTGGCACTTGCATGTTAGCTTCAGTTTTCAATCCCTGCTGGTTTTCCTTCAAATGTGTGTCAGATTGTTTTTCTTTCATGTACAGACAACACTTGAGCAAGGGTAAAACACTCTCAATCAAGCGTTTCTTCTCTGTTCTTTCTGCCTGCAGGTAAAGAGACTTCATATCCCAGAAATCCCTGTGAGCGTCAGCAACCACTTCCTCTTTAGTGTTTCCCGTTTCCCATTCTCTCTCTCCGGTTGGTTGGATGAGTCCCATACAGCGACACAACTGTGAGCAGTGATTGGGTGCTGAGCCAGACAGGGTAGCCAACGGGAAGCTAGGTGAGGATTTCATTTTTGTGAGTTTTTTAATTATTTAAATTGGAGATTTTCCTGGCGACTAATTTCTTAGACGACTAAACAAGGAAAAAAATTAGACTAACCGACATGTCTAAAGCTAAGAAACAGATATCAAGTTAAATTTTACGACTGTTTAATGGACAATGCCAAAAACTGTCTAAACAAAGGCATTTGAAACCATTAATCGCATTCTTCACTAATGAATCACACTTTAAATGCTGCTTAACTGTACAGCACCCGCACATTGTGCATTATGAACACTGCACGTTATACTCCAAACAGTGGGGGGGGGGACTTAAAATTGACATTAAAAAATATTGCTGCAAATGATGTTTATGCATCATTGAATATGAGAAAACATCCAAAAAACAAATAAATTGATAGTTTAAAGTGTGGCGCATTATGAACGATGGTCGTTGTTCTACAATTAATGACACGCATCTCAATAAATGTTAAAATCTAAAATTATAATAAAGCAATACAATACAAACATCCATCCATTTTCTTCCGCTTAACCGGGACTGGGTCACGTGGCTGCAGCCTGAGCAATGAAACCCACACCTCCCTCTCCTCAACCACCTCCTCCAGCTTATACCTGATTCAGACTTTAGTGCTTGGTCTTCGTAAAGCTACGATGTAACCTGTGTAAGTGGCCAATGTTGTTGACGGCATTTATGCTTGTGCAGGTGCATAGTTTCCCTGTGTGCGATGCTGGCCAACAAACATAAATTGCTGGGACTTGTTTTGCTCCTGGGTCATACTCTTTACTGTGGTCAGTTTTTTAAGGCGCAAACATTTGTTTTTTCGCTCCTTTGTACAAACTTGGGAGAAGTAGTGTTAAATGCATGCAAGGAAATTACGGTGTTTCTCAGGAGGTGCACTTCAAAAAATATATTAGACCTAATAAAAATATCTGGCCAAGATAAACGAGAGTTATGACATTTTTCTCTAACGATGTCAGGGCTGCAACTCTATGTTGAAGATGGATGCATAACATTTAGAACAAAAATCTATGGCACTGGGCATCAAAATAAAATCTTTATTAGGCGTACCGACTAGTGACAGTAGCAACAATTAGTCTTCTAGTTGACTACTCGCGCCCATTCCTAATGTAAATTATTATTAGTATATATAATATAATAGAACAGTGAGGCCAACCTGTATATTTTTACATTTGGGTTTGATATAAAAAGAATAAATGAGACAAAAGATCAACATCTGAGCTTATATTTCCAAGTATTTACATCTGGATCTGTTTTATCTGAACCTACCCATTTTTCTTCTGTGCGAAAGTACTGGAGCAGATGCACTTAAAAGATAAGTGTGGGTGCCAGATTAGCTTACAGCATGAGCCCCTTTGGGTTGACAGTCAGCGGGAGCCCTCTACTGCATGTGTTCCCCCACTCTTTCTAATACTTTCCTGTCTATTCTCCACTGTTGCCAAAAAAACAGGGAGTTACTCCCTTCAGTCTCCTCATTAGCAGGTAAAATGCTCTATAGGGTGTAAGTCTGGAGACTGGCTAGGCCAGTCTTACACCTTCCACTTGCCCCTGATGAACCCCTTTGTAATTTTGGCAGTGTGTTTTGGGTCATTATTTTGCTGCTTTCCCAATCGGTTTTCTGTAGAAATAAGCAGATCCTTTCTTTTTCCAAACTTTACCCTTTCTATCACATGGCTAAAGGTTAATCTTTGTCTCATCAGTCCATAAAACTTTCTCAGGCTTGTCTCTGAACGTCTTGGCAAATTCCAGCCTGGCCTTCCTGTTCTTCTTGTTAATTAGAGGTTTGAATCTTGTGGTGAAGCCTCTGCACTTTTGTTCATGAAGTATTCTGCGATCAGTAGATTGTGATAGCTTCACTTCAGCTCTCTGGAGGTTGTTGCTGATTCCACTATCAGTTATTTTAGGGTCTTTCTTTACAGACTTACAATGTTTCTGTCATCTTCCTTGGTCTTTCTGTTCAGCGTCTGTTACTTAGTCCACCAGTGATGACTTTCTTCTTCAGGACATTCCAAATGGTTGTACTGGCTATGGCCAATGTTTGTGTAATGACTGAGTTTCCATCTTCTCTCAGCTTCACAGTTGCTTGTTTGTCACCCACAGACAGCTCTCTGGTTTTCATGTTGGTTACTCCTCTAACTATAAATGCAGACATAAACTAAATCTGAAACTGAGCGTAGCTATTTATTGTTTGAATAATCATTGTAACGGCAAACACCTGGGCAAAAAAAAAACACATCAGTCACATCCTCCAATACTTTAGCTCACAAGAAAAATGGGTGGATTCAGACAAAAGGTGCTATCTTCTTAACTGTGTATCAGGTCCAGATGTAAATAAAAGCTGCGATATTGATGTTTTGTCTCATATTTATCTTTTAATGTCAAATCAAAATGTTTTCAGTCTACAGCAAACACGAAAGGGATTGACCTCACAGTTCCAATAATTGTGGAGGGGAATCTAGATGATGTGAAAAACAAAATTTATAGTGTGCCAATTATGAAAGTGATCATTCCATACGCCTTTTGAAAATGTTAGTGCTGTTATGTTTGGTTTTCCTAAACTGGTGCCATTTTGGATCTGTTTCTATTGTATTATGCAAATGTTCTTTAAAACTCTTTAAAGACAATTAAACATTTTGTCTCTCCTCCCCTCACTGCCAGCCAGTTGCAGTAGATGGCTGCCTCCCCCTGAGCCTGGTTCTGCCTGAGGTTTCTTCCTATTAAAAGGGAGTTTTTCCTTCCCACTGTTCAGTGATTGCTCATAGAGGGTGTTTTGTTTGTTGAGTTTTCTCTGTAATTGTTGTATGGTCTTTTACCTTACAATATAAAGTGGCTTTATGCAACTGTTTGTTTTGGATTTAGCACTATATAAATAAAATTGAATTGAATTTGATTGCCAGTGTGTGACTGGATTGTAATGCAGCTTAAAAAATAGACCTTTCCTGACTCTCTCTGTTAGTCTGTGAAGTAATTTCTATATAAAGGATGCAGGACAGATGTTTTTTTTTTTGTTTTTTTTTCTTTCCCATGGAAATCCAAAGAATGTTAAGTTCATGTTCACACTTGAGTGCCTTGGCTCAATGCCTTGTCTTTTGGTCCCTTAAAATGTTACCAGTGAGAAACACTACTTCATATTTGCCAAAGTTGGTTACTAATCACTAGCGTCGACAAACAAGCCGCTCCCAGCACACAGATTCCACACAAACTCCACAAAAGAACACACAACAAAAACAGATGTGACTTCAGATGGTATTTTTCCTAGCGACAATATTGGTGAGGAAGATAACTAATGTTGAAAAAATGCGGTCATGAGCAAATAAGGTTGGCAAATTGTTCCAAACTCCCAGTGCTGATAAGCTTGCTAAGTAAGTTTGGTGTTAAATTATTTACTACCTTATAGTATAAATTAAACACATTCAGGATTATGCAGCAAAATCATATTTGAAAGGAAACGCTAAGTTTTCATTTTATCCAACAATAAAAGAACTGTACGAAGAAAGGCTGTATAAGTATTAACTAATCATTAGTACAATAATGGCCAACACGGGGTGGATAGCCAGCTAGATGTAGCTGAGTTATGCAACATGTATGCTGGATTGGTTGCTTCATTACATCTTTGGCATCATTCTACTGATACAGGTGCACAACAGCTGTTGAAATGATGATGAAATAATAGGAGTCGTAGTAGTAGTAATAAAATTTAAAATAAAAGTCCCAGTACCACATGACACCTTATATACAGTAATGTGATGTAATAATGCAGGGGGAGTGTATATTACATCTCTGTTTTGGCTGGTACTGGCTCATACATTAGTGTGTCTTATGCGCTCACTCACTGTTGTCTTTAATAATTCTGTATATTTTTGTTCCTTTAGGCTAGCCACCATGGCTGATGTTGACCCAGACACCCTGCTGGAGTGGCTGCAGATGGGTCAGGGCGATGAGCGTGACATGCAGCTCATTGCTCTGGAGCAACTCTGCATGCTACTGCTCATGTCAGACAATGTTGACCGCTGCTTTGAGACGTGAGTTTATGTATTTGTGTCACAAATGTGACATTGGATCTGTGGTCATGAGTTCAGAATTCAACATTCTTTCTTCCTCTATCTCTCTCTTATCTGTCAGATGTCCTCCACGGACATTCCTTCCAGCACTCTGTAAGATCTTCCTTGATGAGAGTGCTCCAGATAATGTGCTGGAGGTCACAGCCCGAGCGATCACCTACTACCTGGATGTGTCAGCAGAGTGCACCCGCCGGATTGTGGGAGTGGATGGGGCCATCAAGGCGCTGTGTAATCGGCTGGTGGTGGTCGAGCTCAACAACAGGACCAGCAGAGACCTGGCTGAGCAGTGTGTCAAGGTAGGAGACAGCTGACCGGAAGAGACACCCATTTTATTTGATCTATTTCCTGTCTTTAAACTTTTCGTTGCTGTTGATAGCTTTTAAACTTAAGCAAAAAGCCTCAGTCCTGGTTGCTTTGCTGGGTCTTTAATAAATCTTCAAATTTGAAACATACTTCCTCATATAAGAGGAGGTCTTGTGATTTGTCACATATTTCAAAGTGAAGTGGCCATATGTGAAGCCAAGGTATGTACGAATTTGCTCATTTAATGTAATTATCTAGCCATTAAAATTTGGAATAACCATTGAAGTCAGTCTATTTCTTAAAAAAACTGGACTCTGTGTAACTGACCTGATTACTCCCACTCAGCTGCTAAAATATTGGATCAAGTGTGCATTGACTGAAACCATGTGTTCTTTTATTATGAACACATATTAGAAACAAATGGCCACACACACTGGTCCATCAGAACCAGAGTCGTATCAGAAACATGCAGAAGAACTCAGAAATGGTGCACAACATGTGGATAGCCGTTATATATCTGTTAACATGGTTTATTT